>PYHW01009726.1:3264439-3336179 GCA_013186435.1 Turdus rufiventris | reverse complement strand
TTTTTTTTTCTAAATATAGAAGCATTTGATAGTAGTCTACTCCATGTGTCACTAGAAAACCCCAACTCTAATCATATGAAAACTCACTATTTATTTCTCTCAGTCCTTTCAAGGAAAGATTGGGATTAAGATTTGATGACATTGTGATTTATACATTTATGGATAAAACAAAACCCAAATCTTTCAAATCCCAAACTGTTTAATTGATCTAGAAATGAAAACCTAAATTCACAACAGTAGAAAAAAGAGTTGTGAGGTAAAACAGGGAGGCTGCAGGGCTCAGAGTCAGAGCAGCCCCTGGGTCACAGCTGGTTACTTGGTATTTTGAAACAGAACAAGAGTCACTGCTGCTTCTGTCCCCTCTGAGCTCTGCTGCCCCTGCTTGACCCAAGAGCTGCTCCCTGTGCTTGGAATCGAGGTACTGGAGGTTGAGATTCCCCCATCACCTCTGAGACCCCACAGACCTACCCAGAGAGCCAGATTTTGTATTCAGAAGTCTAATGGCACAAATATTAATAAGAGACAGAACATCTTTAAACATGAAAGTGCACATGCACAGCCAAAGAAAGTGGAATGAGAACTTTGTGGAGATAGGCAGGGGCAGGTTGGTCCCATTTTCACACTACAGAGATTCAGATTTTGTGCTAAAATACAAGAGAGGAATAAACAGCTTACACCACTTCCTGAATAGGATCCAACAAAGCACACATGGAATTTTTTTTCTGAAATACCTAAACTGCTGATTGCACATTGTGGTTCAGAAAATGCTGGTGATTCCTGAGGCTGTGGTAAGAGGCTTTGCAACTTACCTCTGCAATAGATTTGTTGTTACTCAGATGTGATTGATTCTGAAAAGTTGGTAAATATTGTCCCAAGAGTGGTTACACACAAATAGAGTAAGAGATTAACTGTCAACTAAAACTTAACTGTTAGAAAAATGCAACTGCTTAGTATTAAAATAAGCAGCTTTTTTACTCCCTCTCCCTTAAAGTGCATTAAGCATTTTCAGTTTCAAAATTTCCAGACTTCAACAAGAAATATTTCCCCCCTTCGGCCACTAAATTTCATTAATGTTACTTCACAATGCTTCTTTTAGATTAAGCTTTTCAAACGCACCTTAGGTAATTATTCCAAATATACTTTAGTGCGCACACTACCCTAAGAGGTAAATATGGAAGATTAATATTTGAGAGGGCAATCTTTTTTCTATAAAGAAACCAAAACCCTGGAGTGGTTTTAACTGAAAGCATCCCAACGCTGATTTGCTTAAGGAGTTGAGAGAGTGTCACAGGCTTCCCTATTGACTCTTCTGTACCTGAATGGAACTGTTGGGATCAGGAAGCATTTTTACTGACCTTAGAGAAAATCAAGTTGGATTAGAAATAGGGCCCCTAGGATACCAAAACAGCAAAAAGGGATTTTACACTTACTGACAGCATGTTCAGATGATGGAGAGAAAGCTATAAAGGTCAATTGATCCTAAAAGCTAATTATAACATAAGCCATTGCACTCAGATTTTTTTCAGTTTGCAGCAGCATGTACTGGCAAAGAAATGCTCCTCATAGTTATCTTTGAGAATAGTCTTTTAAAACAGTCATCCAAATTTAGCACAGGAAATAAGTAACCTCTTGCAGAATTAGGCAGCCATGAGACTGAGTATATTTAACACTCAAGCATTTTACAGACTGTTTTTTCATCTTCTGATCTCCAGAAATTTCCTTTTCTCATCCAGTAAGAGACGTGTGACAATATCTAAAAATAAGATACCTTAGACAAGACTACTTGGAGAACAAAGTAACAGCAACCTCATTTTCATGATGTTCATTTACTCAGTTCATATTACCACAGTTATAATATTCACGTATTTTAGCCTAATTGGCTACCAATATTCTCTAATACAAAGTAGTTTCTTTAATGATCTGAAGCCTAAATTAGCTTGGCATAAATCAAGAACTAAGTGGTTTTCTACTACACATTATCAAGTCATAGTTTTTCTAATGAGGACCTACTACCAAAGGGAGGATAGATGGAGAAAAATATTCTAGCAAACTTAATTTTATATTCCTCACAAAAAAAATATATTTAAATGAGTCTATTTCTATTCAGTCTCTTTCAGGCTCCACACAGGCCATAATCCATCTTGTGGGTGGCTGAGTGAGAAAGAAACATTTATGCCTTCCTGTTGCAATTAATTATTAGCATAAATGTTTAAAAAGTGATTTTCCCATTTCATAGCAAACAGTAATTGAATGCTGGAACCAAACAAGTACTGCTGCAGATGGCTGGGTGTGATGGGCAAGCAGAGGCTGATTTTGTGAGCTACCTTTACAGGTGCAGGTTTAGCTTGGCCCTCATTCCCTGAGGACACCTCCACTGCTCTTGAGGGCATCCCTTGCCCTTTTCACCACAACACACACATTCCATTCTTAACCAAACAATCCACCCTTAAAAAAATAACAACCCTGTGGGGGCTCCAGTTATCAACACGAAACAAGTTTTGTGTTGCTACCTGGACAACAAACCATGTAAGACTTTGCCTTTCTTCCTGTAGAGACACTTTAGAAACATAGAGCCTTGAAGCTTTTCATTTTATCTGACGAGAAGGAGGGAGGTTTCCTTAGGAGAAAATAAAAGCTGTGTATTACTCATGAAACTCTGGGCCACAGGGCCATGTCCATCTGGGGCAGCACTGGGGGCCAGGGGGGCCATCAGTGTCCCCAGGGCTGAGCCCTTCCTGTGGCCAAGCAAGAGCTTGTGTCAGACAAGGGGCTTGCATTTATCCTACTGCTGAATATCAATAAACTTTAAAAAATCCTATTTGGAAATAAAATAAAGGACAGAATTATTCCACGATGGAAGAACCACTGAATGACAGTTCTGTTCTCCATCAAGAGAGGTGAAACTTGTTAATTTGTCTTTTTTTAATCAGGATCAAGTACATCTGACAAACTGTTTCAAATCATTGCTACTCAGGGGGTTGATGACAGTCTCCAAGATACATCTGTTCTGCAGTAGGCTTCCAAAAAAATTAAAATAGATCCTCCTTCATTTTCTTAAAAGAATGAGTTCCTCTAACAAGACAGAAAGGCATAAAAATATAGATATAGATATATGCAAAAGTGAGTCTATCATTTCTTTGTTTGATCCTCAATTTGTCCAAAGGTAATATTCTGCATGGATAATCATCCTGCAAAGAGCAGGTTATGCCTGGCCCTGTCCATTTGTTAAGATGCAGTATGTAAAATCAAAAATGTGTAAACAACCTTAGAAATATCTTCTTATTGATACCAAAATACAAAATTCCAGACCCTTTCCAAACGATGAAGATATAAATTCTGCAACTTCCTGTGGGCCAGCCTGAGCAGCCTGACAGACATAACCTTCTGCTTTTATTGAAACATCTTCTCTTTCTTATTAGCACTTCCCTTGATCTTCATTCTTTCTGTCTGTTCTGAAGTCTCAGCTTAACTTGACTAAATTCACAATCATTTTCTCTTACCCTTTTGTCACTTCTCCTATTTTCTGGTATAATTCAATATATGCCCAGCTTCAATGCATGAAGATTTCTGCACATTTCCTCAGAGTCCTGGCTTCTGAAATAGAGGCTGAAATGAGAGGCTGAGGCTTTGTGCCTCAGCTGTGGTTTGTGAAGCTGAGAAGGGCTGCTGTTATAACTCACATGGAATTAAGGAAACAAACCATGGAATATTTCCTGCAAAAGATTTCCTTGTGTTTAATATATTTATGGTCAGGATTAGAACCCAGGAGACCTTGGGTTATGAGACTACCAGTCGCAAAATAGGATTTCTTCTTGTACTCATTCCAGTCTCTCACTTTTCTGACACCACATTTTTTGCTCTGAATTTACAAAAGTGATTACTCTGTGATGGATGCCAGAGCAGTTTTAAAGTATAGATTTTTTTATTTTATTTTTTTTAAATTACTGCAGGTTGTAAGTTGACTGATAAATTACCTCAGAAATAAGAATCTTCTGCTCAAAGCAAAGAGTTGGATCCCAGAAAGTGGCTCCATTTCTCTGTGCATTTAGGGATTTTCCTGGGCATTTTAAAAATAGTCTTTCTTGCTCTTCCTATCACAGAATTACTTCTTTTCTCCTGTCTTTAGTTGCTTTTCAGTTTCTTTTTTATTAAGTAAGCTGTTCAAGGCAAGGACAGTTCATGCAATGTCTAGTACAAAAGGCTGCTGATTTCCCTCCTGGCTTCTGAGGTACTTTGTAATACAAATAATGATGCTAATCATATTGGGTGAGTCTCTGGAAATGGGGCATTTTAGAAGTCTGATATACATCAAATGAGGGTAAAAAACCTTAGCCTTATAAATATGTTCATCTTAAATAAAAAGATATTCACTTTCATTCATTTTTAGGTGCCCCCTCTAGTTGGTACTGACAGGCAAATGAATGGATTTCCTATAAAGGAAGTCTTCACATCACTCAATTCTTTGTAAATCTCTAGGCAGATTAGAGGAGTTTTACCTTCTTTTTTCCATTCCCTTAAAATGTTATAAATACTTCCTTTCCATTTTGCTCTCCCACTGCTTTAGACATTGAGATGGTTATATCACAACCATAGATAAATTAAAATGACTGGTGTGAGGTTATAGATATGCACAAGAACAAAAGGACAGATGACTGAAAAGAGAATGTTTTAAATTATTCAGAAAGATTCTTTTTCTTTCCTTGGGATTTAGAGAGCAATTGAATAAAGCAATGAATGAATATGAGCACTGCATGAGCAATCTGACACTGTCAGACCCAGCACCAGTGACATGTGCATTTCCCTCTTTTGATCACTCAGTTCAAAACTCATTCAGTTCTTTTTAAATAGTTTACCTCTTTCTGTTTAAATGCAGAACTTAAAGATTGTCCTCTAATTCCTCTTCAGAAGTTCTTACAGCTGTACTTTGGAGTACCTATGTGAGTTACATACCCATGAGAATCCATTTTTTCAGAATTTCTTTTAACCTTGATAGTATCATAAAGGAGAATCCAGGATCTTCAAAGTGCTGAAAAACCCAGGAGTAAATCCAGAGGTTTTCAGTTCTTCCCTTCTACCTCTTGAATTAAAGGTAGTGAAGCTATTTTTTCCTTAGATGTACTATCAAAGCAATACAGCAATGAAAAAGATACCCAAAAAAGTTAATAATGCCCTTAAAGATGTTATGTCAGCCAGAATCCTTGATATTTTGCACAAGTAAAAAAAGTTTATGCATAAAGATATGTGGAGTGTCTACTCAGGTAGAATTAGATCACACATTTTAAATGAGCTAATTTGTGTAAGCAGCACAGCTAATGATCTCTAATTCTTGCTATGTGCTCACTTACACAAGAACACT
Organism: Turdus rufiventris; assembly: GCA_013186435.1. Taxonomy (NCBI): domain Eukaryota; kingdom Metazoa; phylum Chordata; class Aves; order Passeriformes; family Turdidae; genus Turdus; species Turdus rufiventris. The sequence goes on along the minus strand of PYHW01009726.1, from coordinate 3,330,823 downwards.
GTGCTTATTCCTCCTTTCTTCTGCTGGAGGCAGAAAAACATCACCATATTTTTTCCCATAAATGGTAGGACCTGCACAATTGGAATTTTTGTACCTGACTGGAACTGTGCACAGCCCATGGATGACAGGAGCAACATGTGAAGCTGGCAGAAATGAGCAAATTAGAAAACAAATGCACTTCAGAGGATGTTTGCCAGAGCTTTACTCTTGCTGAGGCACTTAATTCTCCCTGGTTTTCTGAATCAGCTGTTCATAAGTTGTTCTAAATTATTTTGAACAGAGTGGCAGGAAGACACCTGTTTAAAAAAAAGCAAGATTATAAATTATGATTCCTGCCAGCCGTACAAAAATGCCACCTTCTACATTACAAAAAAGCTCCCCAAAAACTGTTACCAGTAGGTTACAGATGGAGTAGAGGGCAAACAATGAAAAATGAAAGAAATAAAGGTTACATATATGACTGTGTATAACTGAACATACATAACAACAAACAACAAACAACCAAAAAAAAAAGGCAAAAAAGCAATAAAATGCTACTTATTTTTACTAATGTTGTCAAGGTCACACAGGCTTAGAGAAGATGGTTTGATTTATATTCCAGGTGTTTCTCCTTGGAGGATGAAGATTTCAGCTTTATTCCCAACATTGGTACAGCTTAATAATGGAGGACAGCAGAAAAGTTTTCTGTGTCTTTCCCTGATTTTTATAATATTGAGAGCTGAAAGGGTTCCATTTTCTTTTTAAATCAGCACACAAATTGACAAAGAACATGATGAAATTGTTTTGACTATCCATTTGTTTAATAAGTTTAATTAATTAATTTGCTGGTATTGTTTCCTTTTTTCAGTGTTCTATTGATACCGTTGGTTTTGACTTTCCCTTTATGCTCTTTAATTGTTTGACATTAAAGTTTGTAAGTCACCTCCTAATACCAATTTTCTACCTAGTTTGCACAAACAGATTTATCCACTTAAGTTGCAAATAGGTGCAAAGTCAGTCCTTCAGTGACCCTTGAGATTCCTCCAGAGTTATACATTGATCTGCATTCCTCAGCTCCTTAAGAATGTTGAACTCTTCTCTGTTTCTACTCAGCCTTGCAGTTTCCTCTCTCCTCTAAGTGTAATTGTGAAGCAGAGCAGTGTGGTGGCCCCAGCCTAGGAAAAGCTCTGTCAGCACTGGAGAGTGGGTCAGAATCCCCAGGGGAACTTCCCTGCACTGCCAGTGTGCTCCTCCAAGTTGATGAGAGGAGAGCCTCATGCAAAGGATATCATGCGTGTGTAATAGACAGCCTCAGGACTGCATGTTGGAAAGGATATTCTGTGGAGACAAACAGTGGCCATAAATAAATTGTTGGCCTCTGTCTTTTCCTTGTCACACAAGAACCACACAGTTCTCTGGTTTTCCCATTATCAGTCCCCAGCAGTCATCACTAACAGGAGCCTTCTATTCATCTTATTTAATGTGACTTTGGATCCAGTGCTCAGTGGAAACAAAGAAAATAATTATCTATACTTCCATGGGTTTGGCTAAGACCCTCTCAGCTGGAAAATAAGATACATCTCATAACATAGGAAGTACCAGAAACTTATCCTGCAGCAATACTCTGCCTGGATTTGTTGAACTGGTTTCTTTTGGGCTCTGGTTTAACCCTGACGCTAATAATCTGTTCCTTCTGGCAAAAAATGAGAACCAAATCCCACTACAATGAATGAATGAAAACAGTGCTGGCTAAAATAACTATCGGCTTATAGCATTTCTCATTGATAAATCAGTATAATTACCTTTATTTTCCAGGGAAAAAGAAAGACAAAGTGAAGAGATGTGATTTATCCAGAAGGCTGACAGTAAAGGTAAAGAATTCCAGAGTCTAAATCCAGGGTTTGACGGATTGTTTCACCATTAGGGATAATCTGTCAATCATGTGAGCCAGTATTCTGTTTTATCTTTTACATACTGTGTTTTCTAGCATAGATTTCATTCATGTTTATGCAGTAACCTATATATATTGCAGTATAAATTATCAGAGTACTTGTGATTTTTTCCCTGATGCAAGTTCTCCTGAAAAATTCTGCCAGAAGATTGATTTTTCTACAAAGAATATCAAATACTACCTCCTGAGGAAGCTGTGAAGACAAAACTACTCTGGAGCTCAGACTGGGAGTATTCAGACCCAGTCTGGCAGAGCATAAATGTTTCTATTCTATTCTATTTTTTCTCTTGCTATCTTGGATTGTTGTTGCTTCCCAATGCATACTTTTGATCAGTCAAGGAGTTTAAAAGGGATAGTTACTCATTTTCCTCCTGCATGTAGGATACACACATATGTTTCCCTGGGCACATCACTCACAGCTAATGTCTAACTCAGGGGTTTGGATAGGCTATATGTACACAGAAACATCTCACACTGTACATTTCTCAAGATATAAAATACAATTAAAACAGGGGCACTCCACACAACCATTTAATCATAAAGTGATTGAACTGAGTAGTGAACTTTTCTTATCCCAGCAGCCAGGGATTCCCATCACTGTCATTCACTTCACAAAAGTGATTTGTCTGTTTCACAGAGCGTGATTTCAGTTCCATGGAAATCTAAGTGTGATGACCCCAGTTTCTGTCCTTTCAGAGATTTGTTTTATTTTAGGCATTATTTTTTTCTATTTAATGTTTACTTTTAGTATATATAATTATCCTTTTGGCAACAACACAAAATCATGCTTGATTTACCTTTCTCCTGGCTTCTTAAATGATTCCCTGGTGCATCCATATGAGGTTGAGGGTGTTGAGAAGGTCAAAGCAATGACAGCCTTCAGGGCTGTGTCAGTGAATGCTAAATTGCCTACTCAGCTCAGCACTACCACAGGCTCACCCACAAAATACAGCCACACTGTGATGGAAGCAGTGCTTGAATAAGCCTCAAACCTTCTTTTCATGACTCGAAGCTTTCCAAATTTTACAGTTAAGACCTGATTTTCTCAGCAGTAAGCATCCTCTCCTGGCCTAGACTTTCAGAGAAATTGCCATTTGAGAGTACAGCTCCTGTAATTCCTACTTCTCCCCCCACAGCAAGAAAGGCCTGTCCCTGCAGACACGACAGTCAGCAGCAAAGCTGGAGAAGCAGAATGCTCCTAGGGTGAGGGAAATTAATTTACGGCAACCAGGCTCCAAAACAGGTTCATTGTTTTAATGGTACCCTGGCATCAGCAACTAGAGACCTATTAGAGTCCCTTACCAACACGTAAGTGATTTCCTATAATGGTTTTCACTCGAGCTTAGGCTGGTGAAACAAAATCTGCAGGTATTGTGAAGGGGTTTTTTTATCCTTTGTTGTGAAAACAAAGAGCAGCTTGTTCTCTGCCTGTGTTCATTACATAAAATAAGCAGTTCTGTTAACAACCTTTTACTTTTCTGTGCTGGAAGTGCCCAAAAGAGGCATGGGACAGCAGCACAGATAAAGTACTTTAACAGGACCTTTATGACATTTAGGTTTGTGCTTACACTCTCTTAGCTGTAGTCTGTTGGAAATGAATACATGTGAGATGACACATGTACTGCTTATCTCTGGTTTCCATCACTTCCATCCACTTGGGGCCACCTTCTAACACTTTATTTCATTGAGCAGTACCTCACCTCACTCAGGAAAGCAAGATACTGCCCAGCTGGGGTGTACCTTTCAGAATCTGGCTATTTATAAACCATGTTTTCCTTCAGCTATGAGTACATAAAAAGTAACCAGGCTCTGACAACAGAGCCTTTATCATCTAATGCATAATTACCACTTCAAAAATGTTGTCATGCAACTTTCATCCCCCAGTGCAGCAGAGATCCTATTTGCTTCAGCTGCTGCTCCTGGTGCCAGTGACCTGTGGCACTGAAAGGCTAATGGAATTGCACAGGAGTCACTCCAGACATCATCTGTGCTAAGTGAAGTTGTGCAAGTGTAGCTGAGGCCATAATTTAGTGCTTGTTTGGGGTGAGCTGCATGTGATGGAAAGAACACAGTATGATGGCAAGGATCTAAGCTGAGTTTGAAGTCCTCCTAATTTGGGGAAAAAAACATTTTCAAGAGAATATGCTGACATAAGGTGGGGAAATTCATGAGACTCAGGGATCCTCATCTTTCTGCGTCAATATGTTATGGCCTTTTGTGCCTCTTTTAATGGTTGAACTGTTTTTCAAACAACTGAAAAGGAGATTTGAAATTTCAAACATGAAAATTCCACCAAACCCATAAAAATGTTCCTTAAATTAGGAACCAATCAACAATTTTCTTAATTGTCCATATTTTCATCACAATGCTAGTTCAATAATGGCCTATTATCAATTTCCACCACGTTTTTGGATACTTGGCACATTTGGCTAAGGGACATTAGCCAAAGATTAAGCCCTCTAAAGCAGTTGTGGGAAAAGCTGTAAATTGAGGGAAGGGACTTAGACATGGCAAATGGATTTCCATCTTCTGGGCGGCTGATTCACTGTGACATTGAAGCCGCAAGAGAATTAGAATTGTTTCTTGTGGAGAAGTCTCTGTGGCATGGCAAGAGAGACTCCTAACCCTAAGAGAACTGAAGAAAGATTATTGTAGAGGTGGTTAACTCACTGAAAGTCCCAGGTTTTGTCTCTTTATGTTGTCAGTGTGAAAGAAAAGAGGGTGGAGGGGAGTGTGAAAGAAAAGAGGATGGAGGGGAAGAGAAGGAGTGTTCTGAAGGTTTATTCTGATTTCCTTTTAATTCTGTTAATAAATTTTTCTTTATACCCTTCAAAGTTTGAGCCTGCTTTGCCTTCCTCCTAATCCTGTCTCACAGCAGGACATGAATAAATAATTCCAGGGGGTGCACTGGTGATTTGGCCAGCACTAGACCCACTGCATTAAATTGGTGTGTTGGCTGGAAAATTGAAAATTAGTGAACCAAAACCACTACAATTCCTTTAGATGTCCTTCCTGTGAATATAAGTCCTTTTGAGCTTGTCCATAACTCTGCATTTTTTAGGTGGTATTGTTTATTTCTATCAGGTTATCCAGCTGGAGAGCCCCTGAAGGGAGCTCTTGTCTTAAACAAGTCTAACGGGAAATGAGAAGGTAGAAGTTTTTTTTTTTAGAGTTGTTGTATTTTGTTGCCAAACCCTTGAAACTCATCTGTTGCTATATGGGAGAAAAAAAAAAAAAAACAACAACAAAAAAAAAAGACTGCCCTTTCAAAACAGGTAGCCCATATTTTACTGATAACCTTTACTAGTGGTATCTAAATGCTCCAGTAACTTCTTGGTTATTTTTCACCTGGACAGCAAAGTACTCAAGCTGTCAGAGGCCTTTCAAGGGCAGCCACCCTAAATTAATTTTACTGGAACTTATTTAATGTCAATGTTTATTTAAAAGAAGACGTAGCAATTAGAAACAAAGGAATATCCTGAGTTTCACTGAAGTTGATAGAAAAACTTCGACTGGGCTGACGAAAGCAGAATGGACAATGAGATCCCCATGGAGGCTGAAGGGTAGAAACATGTTTTCCTGCGAACAGTTCCTATTTTTTAAGTGCTCTAAGCTATTTTTTAATGGGATTCATCTCTACCAAGTTCTCTCAACTCTGTCATGTGTTTCAAAAAAGGCAACACATTTGCAGGCATATGTGGCTCTGAATAATGAATTCATTTAACTCTGCAGTTCATTATTGCCTTTTGACTGTCCCAGTAACTGGCACAGCTACGCTCACTCCTGAGTGCTGCAGCAGGAGAAAGGATAGGTGTAAACACTTGAAAGACTCAAGACACGAGTGCAGTGATTTTAACAAAGACATATTCAGTGGGGGCAATAGAATGACAGTTTGGATTAGGATCTTGAAAGCCAAATGAAAGCCTGCTGAGGCAAGCTGGATATTCCTACCACTCATGCTGCAGCACAGCACTTGTGCTTGGTGAGAGGCAGGTAGGGAGGATTAGCATGACCTTTGCTTAATGAAGCTTTAGAGACTGGATGGTAAACAAAGCAAAGAGCTGGAAAAGAACAGGAATCACAAAACTTTCATTAAAGATTGTTTTGTTTAGCTTCAGTTTTTAAATCGGTAAGAGTTTTTTCTATCATTAATTTTTGGTATCAATTGTGTATCCCAAAGGAAATTTATCATGGGACCTCATTCAAACTGCTAAGGCTGAACTTGTTTCATTTTTATCTACGGAAAAAGTAAAGGCAGAAAACTCCATGCACATTGTCAACACAGGATTAGAAAGTGACACCACCACTTATGAAACCTGATGCAAATTTTGGTGCTCCAGATAGCTTAAGACCTGGAGAAGTTGATTCCACCTGTGTCATTTGATTCCTTATGTTACCTTGATGGGTCTCATGGTCTTTGTAACTACTGAAACTTGAATGAGAAAATCAAAGTGCTGTCTGTGTCCTCTGTAGGATTTTGATGCTTCCATGTTTCCTCTGTTGTCACAGGCAGCACAGCATCTGAGCCACTGCACTGGAGCTTGTAGCAAACAGAAATCTTTTGTGCTTCCAAGGGAAAATTGGTTTCACGGGTATTTAATAACAATATCCTCCATGTCTTCAATTTTCTGCACTCCTTCTTCCTGACCCAAAGAAGAATTTGTTTCCTGTCTACTCCACATTTAACCCAGCCACTGATGACATTCAAGGGGAGTATTTGCTCTTCCCAGAATTGTGCAGTTTGGGCAGAGACAACCAGTATTGCCAAAGTTACTGCAGAATGTGGTTGGAAAATTGTCTGGTGGATATAACTGCAGTGCCTTTCAGCATACTAGCAGTTTATTTGTCATAGTCATGACTAATTAAAGAAACACCTTTAAAAGCTGCTTCATTTTGACTTAATCATCCCATCTAATATATATTCAATAAATATCATTTAATAAATATACAATGTAACAAGCAGTCCCACAAGCATTGGAACAAATGGAGAAAAAATTTTCAGAGCATAAGACTAACTTGATAATTCATAAGAAGACTGTAACCAAGGAAAGCCTTGTGAAGATATCTCTCCTTAACCAATATGGGATTCTAACACAAGACAAAATTAACAGATTTACTGGATGTTATGGGGGGGTTGGGTTTAGCAGATTCAATAGAGGGAATAAAATTTAAATTGAAAAATAGCTACATAAACGAAGGTCCATCCAAGATTTGGGTATTCTCAATTGTTCTTTAATGTGAATTCTGTGGTGCACAACATACAGTGAGTTTTAACATATGTGCCTTTAAAGAGATTGCCAGGGTATTTCACAAGGTTTATGGGAATTTATTATTACTAATATATTGCAAAATATAGTCTAAAGTTAACAGTAAGCTCAAAATGAGTTTACAGGATGATGATTAACATATTTCCTGAGGAAATCAAGCCAAATTCAAGTGATGCTATTAAAATTACCACAGAACAATCAGTACTTGCAGTAATGTCACAACAGGACTAATGAGGTCCAAGTTAAATGTCTTTATTTTAAAACAACAAAAAAATTTCAATATTTATTTTTTAATTTGGTTTCAAATACATTCAGAATTTTAACTGCTTTTTGTAATTTACCTTGCAATAAAAATTCAAATTTTTGGGTAAGGAGACTACGTATTCAGCTTATTCAAATATTTCTGGTATTATTTTTGAGGAATCTAGTTATTGAATTTGATCATGCTTTTTGTCTATTTTGTGTCTTAATGGTGTTGAAAATGCACCTCTTAAACCAAAATTTATATATATAAAACAAGCACTCTTTTGCTTCAGCAGCACCCATTGTTTACAGAATAATAAAAATGCATTCATTAAATAGTAAAATAAATAACAAAAATAAGCTTGCTTTTCTGATAAGTCATTGATAAATGATCATATGTCTAGAAACAGGAAGAAAGCAGAGGAGGAGAGAATTATTTATCTACACTTTGGGCAACAAAGGACTACAGAATTCAAACACAGGTTTTGTGATTCCTCACCTCTTGCTTTAGCTACAAGACTAGAGAATCATAGAGAAGAAGTCCTGGAAGAATTACATTTCCCTCACTGCCTTTGGAATGAATGTCACACTTTTGGATCACTTAGAAAGCAAATTTAAAGTTAGAAATTATTGAAAAGCAATGAAGACTAGAACAGGCAATGCTGTTATGCCAGTGCATAAATCAGAGCTGCTTCTTCTCAAAAAGGACACTGTGGAGATGGAAAAGGCACAGGGAAAGGCCATAAGGGAAAGGGGCATGAATCAAGTGCATGGGACTGTAAAAGGAGCAACTGAGCAGATTAGCACTTCTCTGTTTGAAAAAGAGACAACTGAAGGCTGAATAGAGGGAGTCCTGTAATATTATGACTGGAAAGGAGACAGTGAGTAGACATTAATTTGCAAGGCTGGGATTAGATCAAACATCTTTGCACAGTGTAGAATGGTGAATTATTTCTTCATATCATATGTATTTAAGATATGTAGTAGTTAAGTTACAAATTTCTTTCCAAAGAAGTCAGCAGAGGCTAAAATACTACAGGGGTTGAAAAAAAAAAATGGACAAATTACTAAATAAGTTCCACAAGTCCCACTAAAACCAAAGATGTCTGCTTCAAAACATATCTAACGCAGGTTTTTTTAGCTTTGAGAAATCGTTCAAAAGTAGAAGAATATTCAGAAGACACAGTGCTATGTGCTTGCTCAGGCCTCTAGGCTGCCCTGTGTTCCTGCAGAGGTTGGTCACCACCATCACAAGGTGCTGGACCATCCTTGTTTCTAGACAGAAACTCTTCCAAGAGCCAGAGACATTACTCAGCTAGGAGCTACTGCTTTTCTCACATCCCAGATTTCTGACAATTCTCTTAATATTTTAAGAGTAAATTAAATTAATAGAAAACAGTTCAGTAAAACAGCCTTTTTTATCATTGTGTACGTAAGAGAGAGCAAACTGGAGGGAAAGAAAGAGAGGGACACAAGCTGAGGGCATTTTTGATAGAATAAAAGGGTCTGTAATCTCTTTACCAGGGAAAGCTGCAAGTCAGATCATCAGTGGGGAAACTGGAATGGTCCCATTGCAATGGAACTGCATTATTTAGCCAAGTAGAGGATTTAACCCAAGTTTCTTAGAAATGAATGGCCCTTAGATTTGCAAAAGGAGGTTGCTGATACACAGAGCACTGCAAATTTCTTCAATTTGTTCAGCTGGTTATACACTTCACTCTAACTCAGATCTCGGATCCACCTCCTCTCTCACCCATTAATTCTGCTCTAAACCTGACCTTGTTTGTTCTTTGACCCTGTTTTGCCACAGTTCATAGCAATCCTTTTATTTCTGCAGCTCCATCTATCTTACAATCTCTGCTTCCTTTCTTACTTGGGTCCTGTGTACCATAAAACACCCACTGAATTTTCATGTGCTGCATAGTGTGCCAAATTGCCTCATGAAGGACACTCCATAAAATGCTGTTCTGAAAACACTATCAAATATACTACACAGTTCCTATAAAACTAATCTTGTGCTTCGACATGTGAGCATCAATTCTTACAAACAAGATTATTCTAATTAAAATTCCAAATCAAGTAGAAAAAAAAAAAAAAAAAAAAAACANAAAAAAAGGGATGGTCCTGTACAGCTGGAAATAATCAGGTGAACATTGCATTAATGCTTTGCAGACAAGGAGTCCACAGTAGAAGGCACTAAAGCAGTTTTCAGACATTGTGTCAGTTTACAGCTTAAGCTCTTCTGTATTTCCAATTTTCTTTATGTGTCAGCATGTTTTCTACATCTATTTATCACATTTTGTTTTGAGGAAAGGTGGCAGTTGGAAAGTTTTGTTGATTTGAAATATTTACTTCGCATCTTTCCTAATGTAGAAAATACCACTACAGACAAAGAGAGTAAGATTTTCCACCTGCTACATGAAGTTCCATAAGCTGACTAAAGCAAACCAAATTGCTGTCAAATCCACCTTAATGATCCTTGCTCTATTTGCACCTTTTATAAGGTGCTTAAAATCCACTTTAAAAACTAATTTATACTTGGTATGTAGGTATGTAAAAAATGTTTAAGTAGCAGTCCTAATGGGATTAACAAATTTAATTTTAGGTTCACTGATGTTTCCGTCTTCAGTGGATACCATTAGGTTTGGTGGTTCAGAAGGTTTTGACAAATACAGGATTCACTGTTCTAGCAGGCACCAAGAGTGCAACATGGCCAGTGCAGGAGTGAGGGAATAGGGTGGGCAAGAGGAGAGGAGTGAGAGAGCAAAGGGTGTGGGTGCACAATTCCAGAAAATGCAATCCCTGGCGTAAGAGAGCCCTCGACTCCAGGGGCTGTCAGACAAGGGCATTGCTGTCTTTTCTAAAGCCCTGCAGTGCTTTGTAAAGCCCCTCCCCACCTTCTGCTGTGAACATTCAGTTATTCACTCTCTCGTGAGTTCATTTTCTACAAAGTGCAACCCTGCAAATGTGCCCAGCTGTGTCCTGCAGGGAAGCGCGCACACACACACACCTAGGAGAGCAGCACCAGAAGTAGTTCAGATAACAGAAAAGTGTCCCTGCTTCAGCAGCAATGCCTGAGCTAATTAACCCTGCTGCTTCTCTGTAGGATAAATGAGCCTTTGCAGAGCTCTGGCAGCTTTCCTGCCCATCATTCCAGGATAGCTGGGGCATGTACAGCCTGATCAGCAGGTCCTAGAGAGGCTAGACCCTGGACCAGATTCATTGTGATTTCAGGTGATATGAGCCAGCTTTTCTGAAACACAAAGATTCATTTCTTTAAAATGCAAAACCTAGTATAAAATCACTGAAACAGACATAGCTTTTTATTCTTCTAAGGGCTCACCAGCCCATCTAATCACAGTGCTAAAGCATCTCATGCTGACTGTCAATTCTGGGGGCTAGGTGAACCATCCTACCTAATCCTTGTTATCTTAGAAGGTCAGGATTTGCTTTCCCATCTCTGCTGCTGTTTTCCCCTTTCGTATTCTGTAACTATGTTTTATAAGCTCTTTTTCCATTCAAATGCACACTACAGCACACTGGTTGTGTTCCACGTCAGCTGACAATTTGTTCCATTTCCAGATACCATCCAGACACTCAATATTCTGGACAAATTGGCAGTTGCCACTTGTTCCAAAATCTGGTTGGGAAGGGCAATCATGTCCACAGAAATCCAATCATATGAAGCCATCTGGCATTAGTATTCTTTTTGTACTTACTGGAAACAGTTCCATTAGCAAAACACCCCCCAAACATTGGTCTCTCAGGGTTGATACTGGCTGGTGAGGAAGAGCAGCAAACCAGTGAAGGAAATCAAGCAGCTCTCCCTCAGCAGCCCTTGCATTTCAGAATCATTCTAAAGAACACCAAAGGTGCAAATACAAACTTAGACTTTTGTGCCTTCCTGCCCTTGTGAGTCTTTAGAAGATGACATTATCAAACACTTTGTGTGGTTTAGCACAACTTCTGCAAATTGCAGTGGTGTGGCAGCTGGGCTCACCCCCAGGTAGCTGTGCTAATGACCCCTGGTGTGTTTACTGAATGTTATCATTCCCCCTGAAATTAAATTACAGCTGTACCAGAATTTCTGCAGATTGACAGTCTTTAGCAGTTACTAAATGCAGTGGATGCTTGGACAAGGAATAATGGAATTAAATTTACATCCCAGAAAGATAAATCCTTGATGATTATAGCTGAACAAAGTTTACCTAAGAATAACAGCAGATTTCAGCTAATTGTAAACACAACTGTGTTGTTTAAATAGGATTTTGTTTACCTTGCACTACATTATCCTGGGGAAAAAAATAATTATACACCAGTGTAGGGATTTTAGTTAGATTTTCCAGCACTAACCTGGGAGAGATTTGTTTCTGCACGAGGCCTCCTTGAGAGAGGAGGGGCTGGAAGGGCAGGAAAACCTCCCAAAATCTATCCCACTTCAGCTAAAGACATGTGTTGTGATTTAAGCAAATCCTGTGTGAAGCATCAATTTTATTAGAGAATTGAATCATGAGATAAAATGGGATTTAGCTTTGTGGTTTTTTTGGTTTGTTTTTTTTTTTAATCAAATGATGAAAATACCTAGAGCCAGGTAAATTTTAAAGCCATTTCCACCAGTAGTAAGAAGCTTCATACTCATTCAGACAGTGCCCCAGAGATTTGACTCACACCTGTATTGTTTCATGTAAGTTGTCAAGAGGCAAAAGGGAAAAAATATATACTTGAGAGTTTAACCCCTGGGTCAGATTATAGGAGAGAAGGAGAAAAAATCTACTTCAACAGGTTTAAACAGTACAATAAATCTGTTCTGACAGGTATTTGACAGATATTTGTTTTCATTCTCCACTTTCTGTTTGAGGAGATGGAAAGGAAAGCAATGCTTATTGAGGGTTATTTTGGAACAAATAAGCAATCAAAACAATCAGAAAATTGATATGATTTTGTTGGAGCACCTAAGGGCCTGTCTGTGTGAGTATAACAGAATAGGAATGTAGATCACTATTCACCTTTAAAACCTGGCAGACTATTCACCTACATTTATAACAAATCAAGACACTAAAATTTATATTTTCAAGAAATTCTTTCTCTACTAATAAAGATGAATACTAATATACTCCTGGAAATACAGTGCCTGGAAGCAATTCTAGGACACCTTACCAACAGAAGTACATTTAAGATGAAGTAATTCTCACTGAGCATCATTCATGAACTTTTCAACAGGATGGAAACAACCACCATGGCATTCAGAGCAGAAGAGACTCTCCTCCTGGAAGTACATCCCATTAAGCAAACATAAACAGGATGCCCCTTTGGAAGACCATGGAGGTGTAAGGATTTCTATCAGCTGATGCAGATCCAGATCCCTAACATTCTATTGTTATTTTAAGTTTTGTTAGCTACATAGTTTTACGTGGGGGAAAAACAAAATATTGCCCACAACAAAGGTTCAATTAATATGAAAAATCCATCTCCTTACAGTTACAAGAACAATGCCCAGAAGATAAAACAATGGAAGAATTACATTTGATACATAGGTGCTCTCCAACTTCCAACAATTTTCATCTCAAGGACTTTCTGATTTGAATATTGTAGAAGAGCTGGGCTGTCCAGCTCCTCCACAAACTTCACTAGTTTCCCAATGTATTTCTGTACCAAGCAAAGATGGTAAATGTTCTAGGACTTCATAGCTAGCCAGCCTTAAAGAACAGTACGTATTTTTAAAAGAGGCAACCCTAACAGTGCTGCAACACTGAGTTTTTCTTTGTAACAGAAGGAAATAAGAAAAATGTGTCTAAGATACTGTACATAAAGTGATTTAAAAGTTTTACAAGAGTCCAGGAAAATTACATGTCCAGATCACTCTGGATTTCAGAGAGATTTAGGACACTGACCTGCTTTGAATATTGCAATGGTGTTTCTGACATTTGTGATATTTCTTCAGGACCAGAGTATGCACATCAGACTCTGCTGATGATTTCCCAATCATTTTGCTAGTGCAATGGAAGTTTCTGCAGACATGTCAAAAGCTAAGTGGGTATGGAGAAGGGGACAAGCTATTTTTCCTAGTAGTTGTCCTTCCTGCTTCAGTCAGGGCTCATCAGTGGGACAGTGCAGCCAAGTTTCCACTACAGTGACCATTTGAGAATTTTTAAGTAAAAATGCAGTTTCTGATGTTACCAAGCCATCACTTATACACAGAAACCAATATTTAGGTTCCCAGGAGACCACAGAACAGCACACAGAGCAATTCAGCCAGAAGTATCCTCTAAGGTGAGTCTGTTGCCAGTACTGTTCCTAAATTGTGGTCTCAGAATCATTTATGTCGGAAAAATAAAAAGTATAATAAGTGCTGGTTTTGTCTCCTAATTAAATATGAACTACTATTACCATTTCTTTTCATCTTAACACTGCTCCTTTAATATTTATATCTGAAATTCCTCTACAGCCTATCGCTTTTGAGTAAGGAAAACGGAAAGAAAGAATTAAGAATAGCAAATTATGTTGTAATTTGTATTGCTTGTTTGAAGGAGCAAAAAGAATTAGTTCATATAGAGTTAGAAATTTGGTATATGAAACTTATTCATCAGACTTGGATAAAGAGAAGACATTAATTCACATTTGAAAAATTCTATATTTTGAATTGTTTTGTCAGTATCATATTGACGTGTAGGACACAAATCAGTCATTTAACAACAGAAATAATTCTTGATTTTCCAAAATTATGTTTTCAAATTCACTGCATATGTTTCCTCAAAGACTCATTAGGGGATTTGTGATGGAGACAAATTCATTTTGCTGTACTCCAAAGGCTGAAAATTTGATACAATTGCTCCTTATGCCATATTTCAAAGAAAGATGGAACACCTCAGGGGGCTATTCTGGATCAGACTGCAGTTTATTGTATAATTGCAGCTTGTCAAATTTTTGTCAACATGTCCAGTACTTAATTTTAAGCTTGCACATTTCCTTGTGAGCAGCTTCCTAACCCTATTGCAACCTTGATAACTCTATTCACTTTCTGTTGATGGCTCTTGAGCAGCTTACAGCATAACTAAATCCAGAGTGAATGATTAATATTTGATAGAGATATCTACTGTCACCTATTTAACATTCATAATGTTCTGTGAATGCATCTTGAAATGCATATTAACATTTTACAGATGTTGTGCTACTTGTAACATATATTTATATACATTTTTAATCCTCCTTAAGTCATAGAGCATTGTACCAGTATTACAAAAACACATGCAGAAAGCTGGTGCATGTTCCAAAGATCACGTCACAAAGCCGTGCGTTGTTTGCAGCTCCCATGCATATCACATTTTGGTTTACAACTAAGTCCCAGCATAAGGGAATGGAAAATTTATACAGTGAGACTGACAAGAAGGCCTGATTCTATTTTCACAATATCCTGGCTAACAGATTCCATGGAGCTCTGTCAGGCTGGGAAACTGCAGTGAGCCTGTGAAAAATGAGACCTAAATCAAATGATCGGCCATGGATGATTTTCATTGTTCTTTTTCTCCCATTATAGAAACTTTTTGTAAGGTTTGATTTAGTTCAGATTCAAAACTTTGTTTTAAGTCAACCATACAGTTAAATTTGAAATGCCTATAACTGGCATAACTGGGGAAAAAAAGAACAATTATTACAAGAAGTGCAGAAATTTGGGAAATGATTAGTCAGCATAGACAGGCTTAATATTATTAAGAATAAAATAGAATAAAAACACATTTATGGGAAGAATGGAGAAAGTGATGATACCAAAGTAAATTTTTACTATGTGATCTCTCCTTTTTTGTCCAAATAATGAGATAATTTTCACATCTAATATATGCAATTAGGACAAAGATATGAAAAACTTAATCCTTGAGAAGATTTTTATCAAAAACTTTTGACTACTATTCACCTCTTAACTCAAAGTCATGGGATCTAAAGTTGCATGAATAATTGATGCTTCAGTTCAGAGTTCTTACTTTCTCTATTTTTCTTGCCCAATGAATAATTCATTATTTTTTGCAAAGTGGAGCACTTTAAATAGGAAAGATTAAGAGAAAGCCATTTTCAAATACTCCATATCACTTGATTTGGAAAAGCAATATATCTAAGTTCATGTCCCCCATCTCAACGTGGCAGGCAGCACAGCTGAAGCCTTCTCAGCTGCTCAGAAGTGTGTGAGCAGGAGGAACACCGGTACCTCTGCTGTAGTCCTCATCATTGTGACTGAGCTTCTTGGACTAACACCTGTCAAACATTTCATTTTGATCCTTCCCTAGCTCTATTATCCTGTTCCCCAATGTTTTTTTTCCTTGCAGCTGGGTCAAAATAGCAAAGAGTTTGTACTGCATTCAACTTTTTACTGCTGTAATCTTAGCAGTAATTCATAAATAGTGATTTTATGCATGTTAGTGTATCATCTGTCCACTTTCTAATATTTCTTATGGGACATTTTTGTCACAATGACTAAATATTTGCAGTCCTTAGACTTCAAGTATTTATTATTATTTGAAATGTCAATAATGTCAATAATAAGATGCATTAATTTATAGGGCATTCAGAAGGATAAGACAGAAGAGATTGCCTCAGATCAGACTCTACATTGATTGAATTCTTCTCAAGCTCTTAAAAAATAGTTTTTTTAATTAGAAGTTTTAATTTTGATCCTATTTTTAAAATGCTTACTTAGATCTTCCATGCCTCAGACCTATATCATCTTTATGTATTTTCCTTTTGATAGTAAAACTGAGATCCCCAGATAAATGAAACTTGAGCCACTTAGCATAAGTTATAATTATGTGCTCTATTTATACACAGAGAAACCGTTTGAACAGGAAAGAATTGAAAGATCCATCCCAGATTACTTAGAGGGCACAGTCAGTACATTATTTTTAAGGAACAAGCAACAGTAGCTTCAATTAAGTATCTATATAAATTTAATGGTGGTTTAAAATACTCGTTGCATTCATTAGCGATAGGCAATCAGCCTCAATTCTATAAAATTGTCAGCATATTCCTTCTTTATGGTGACAGAGAGCATCCTTATTATCTGCAGCTTTTCATTACAGTCATACTGAGGTTTAAGTGACTGTACTGTCACAGTACAACAGCTGATAATGGTTTTTATCACTGCTTCAAACCTTCCTCGATCTTATCTAAATGGGTAGCGAGGGAATTCTTTCCTCTTTTTTTTTTTTTCTATTTACTATACAGCAAAGATTTATAAATCTTCATATTTTTTTAGTAAATGCACAACTAAAATACTCCATCCACTCAAGCAAACTTGTAATTTGGCTCCAAGTTTCACAGCCCACAATGAGCACTCAAGCACCAATGACAGGCTGATATATCCAGGGAAGAGCCCAGGAAGAGAATTTGAGAAAGGCCAGTGGCCTCTCTAACACCAGACTTTACTGCTCAGGTGTCCAAAATAATGAACATTACACTTGAATTAGCTTGTCCATTTAACAGAGGCTTTTAATTATTCACCCACGGCAAGTCACCCCAACAGCTCCACTCCTGAGACAAATCACTGCAAGGTTGCTGCTGGGTTTAAGCTTGGCATTAACACTCAGCTCCTGGATGGCTCTTTATGAGATTCCCAGCAGCCAACCTGCACAAGGAACTCCTCCCAGACTCCCAAGTACTATTTTATTGAAAAAAGTTTACATGCTGCATTCATACCGGGAAACTCTGAGGGGAGGGGAAATGAGCAGGAAAAGTTACAAGTTTCTGAAATGTGACTGCTTGTTAATTGAGGGCTAAATGAAAATCCACTTCATGAAACACTTTTTATTATGTTCAACAGAATGATTATAAAATTATAAAATGCCCTTAAAATCCACGCTTTATGCCTTTCCTGATGTGACCCTCTTTCATCCTCCTTTACAGCAGATTCCTGTTAAACACAAGACATCTGTAACTTGAAAGAATGGAAAGCATATGAAGAAAATAAAAAGCATTCTTTCCCTCCTTTTCTCTCTCTTCTTTCTTTTAACAACTCACTGAATAGGAAAGTGAATTTAATTTTCTTTCCTTTATTCCATAGCATTACAGAGTGCTTTACCATTATATGTGAACAGGTATGTTTCCATTAACAGGAAACCCTTCCAAGGCATGAAAAAATGGAGTTACATTTGTTTTACTGCCCTAAATATTGGAGTGCCTCAGAATCTATAATACATTTCTTTTTTTAGCATCCTGTTGTTCTAGGGTTACTATTTTCTGCCCTTTACACAGAGGAACTGTTGTAAACTCAAGTTCTTGTAGCATAAAGGAAATCTGGGACAGAACAGACTTCTGTTCTCAAACTTGCTTTATAAGGTCGTAGCAGACTCCAGCCATAGCAGACTTAATAACTAACAACTATTTATTGTAAAGATTTTATGATGAAATCAGAGCTTCAGGCTTCTAACTTCATTTGCAGTTTACATATTGCTGTCTGTTATTATCTAACACTTATTAAATACATCTGCTAAACATGATGACAACCCATAAAAATCCCACATTTCTACTCTCCTTATGTCCGCAAGAGGAACTATGAGAAACATAACAAATGCTACTCTTTAAAAAAATAAAAAAACCAAAATAAACCCCAACTCACCTGACCCAGGCTGTGAAAGGTTCAGAGGAGGAAGACATATCCTTTGTTTTAAAATTAACCTAGTGGTGATAAATGTGCATCCAAAATACACTTATGAGCAAACTTCTGAATAGTTGTGTTTTCCATGTCTCCCTAGTTTTCTTTCTGCACATTAAATGGGTGTCTGAGTCCTTTTCTTTTTCTACACAATCTTCTAAGGATCCTACCTATGAGTGTGTTGATTCCATCAATTAACCTGGAAGTTCTCTTTGGGGAAATCCATCTTTGCACCAATGCCTATTTTCTCTCACACATAATTAACCCCTGGTAAGATCCTTCCTGCCCCCTCTGCATACTCCATTGCAGGTGGGGCTTTTTCCATTCTACTCCAACACAAATTTTTGGGGAGAGTGATGAATGTTACAAGTTTCACAGTGCTGCTCTGTCAGATCATACATCTCCAAATTCTCCACATTCATTTATAAAGGACAAAAATCCTGTTACTATAGAAACTGCAGTTTTACATGCCCCGACTGCTCTGTCTTTAAAAGCTTTGCTATAATGCTCTTACAAGATTCTTTTCTTTCTTTAATGTTATAAACCATTAGATCTTCACCAAGTAGTCATATACAAACATTTTCAAATATTCCTCTCATAAAAAACCCTGCTTTTTATTCCTGTCTGTCCTGAAAGACCCAAAACAGTAGGGGAGTGAATTGAATCAGTGACTTTAAATTACTTGATTTTAAATTGTTAGGTCTGAGCTGTATAAAAATTAAGTGGGAAAAACTGCTACCACAACTTGAAATTTCAATTTATAATGTAAAAAATTATAATTTTTAACATAACACAATTGATACCTTATTTAAATTTTAAACTGCCCTAAGCAAGACCTACTCTATGAAAAATTAAGACCCAGATCCTTCACAACCTTAAGCTAGAATAATTGCATGTTGTCTTACCTGAAGATAAGACTCTCCATAAATCTTAGGAACAAATTTCTTTCTACTAGCAAGTTTTTGAAGTCTAAAATGGATGCCACTTCAAAAAAAATTCCATTAGTGTTTAAATTTTTTACTTTTTTTCCTTTTTTGTTTATGTATATTACACTACAGGTAAGGAGCAGGACTCTGATCTGTGCCAGAAGCTCAACAATCATCATTAGATTTGCAAGGTATGAGCACAGGTGACATTTGCTTGGGAAATCTCCAGGAATCCTCTGGCATCCTGATTCCACTGTGTAGGAGTCTTGGCAAATACTGTGCCATGGTCTCTGCTGCTGCAGCTCAGCATGAACAAGTGGAGACAGTGCTTCACACAGAAAGTGATAAAACTACTAAAATCAAAAGAACCACCTCAGAAAAGACCTCTAGGTTCTCAGTCATCTGATTTTCATCTCCTTGCTCTTCCTCAACAATTCCTTTCTCCACTAATCTGTCATTTAGTCAATCTGTGTATCTGACACTGGACAAGCATTTCAAGCTCTGGATGCCCTCCTGGTTTTTGCCTTTTCCATCAGTTGCTAGATTCTCAGTGCCAGTAAGACCCTCTTCCTTTTCCAGCATTCCACAGAAGCCAGGCAGCAGCACAGCACTTCATTATCTGAACCCAGAAACTCAAAACATGGCCACCTAAAATCAATAGTGAGACCCTCACTTCTGATTCGTGAGAAAGTTCAGCAAGACTTAAAAGTTCCTGACATTTAAGGGGGAGCTGCAAAGGAAAAGGTTTTTCCCCATCATCAACCACTGTACTCAAATTCTTCTGACTAATGCCTGCTCTCATGTGCTTGTAGCTAACTTATAAATCCAGTCCTCATTTCACTGCAGAACACTCTGCCCCTCAATGTGAGGCATGCACTCACTCCATGATTTCTGCTGAGGCTACTGCCTGGCCTGCACTGAAGAAATCCTCATTTCTCACAAATCAATTTAGTGCCAACTTCACCACATGCTGTTAGTAGGGGGTTTGTGTGTTTGCCTGGAGCACAGAGTGGAGCAACTGGAGTGGCTCCTCAGATATCCAGAAGTGACTAATTCATAGATCCTACTTTCTCTCTGGAAGGTGGAAGTGACATTTTTTCCTTTGGCATGCGATTTTCCTCTTATCACAGTACAAACAAAATGTGGCCAGTTGGATTTACTCAGCAGAGGTATCTTCAGATGCATCCTACTAACAGGATGGGGCTGCACAGCCACCATGGCCCCAGAACAGCTTGACTTGTCTCACCCCAAAAAACATAACCAGGCACAATTTCTCCTCTCAAAGCTGCCTTCGGTATCTGTCACGGCCTCACTTGAAAAATGACAAGTTGGTATCAGTGTTGCTTCCAGGCTGTCTCCTTAGGCAATGCTCTACTATCAGTCAAAAACTCTGTGAGTTTGAAATACTTTGTGACTAAGAATTTGTATATTATTTCTTCACTCCTGTAATGTTGGTCTTTGGGTCTGTATATTTGAATACTCTCGGGGGTTTCTCACTTATGAATGCAGAATTCAGGCTAAGAGTTGACCACCATTTAAAGTTTCTGTTCTTCTTTCATAAGTGTAGCTTAGAATAATTATTATATTGAGGCTCTTGGCATATATTTGAAGTCCCTCAAAAAGCATCAAGTAAAGGATACCTGTTAATATTCCAGATGCTGTTCTTATCACCAGGATCTAATCACTGATCAACTGTGACACATTTTTGATACTGTCAAGTGGTTCTGGATCAGAGATTATTTCTGTGCTGCCTGAAAATTCTTTTCCTACCACAAAGCAATTGATCTAGCTTGCAGGTGTTACAGAAGGTAAAACGAAGACATTTATTTCCAGAAATATTCTGTCTTTATTTGCTCTGGCATATGGTTTAACCATGTGGTTTTCGGCTAATTTAGGACCCCTGTCTTATTTTATTATGGCATATAGAAATCTATCTCCTCTTCAAACAAACTTACACCTTGCTAAAACTTTAAAAAAGCCCAGCAGGGATTCCTCACCTTCTCTCTTGCTGAGATTTTTCTGGAGTTCCAGTGTGATCAAGTGCACTGTTTTGCACTGTCCAGTTGCACAGGAATGGCCGATTCTCGTGTCTGTATCAAATTCTCAGTGCAAACGCCTTGCAGTTCTTTGGGCTGTCTCCTCAGTTGCACAAAATAAACGAATTTGCTGTGAAACAGATCTAGGCCAGATGGCACTTTTTACATGGCTCTGGATTTGCAAACACAGGGTCTAATTTTGAAGTTCTGCTCTAAAGCTGAACAGATGCTATGGCTGACGGGAGTTTTGCTTGCTCCGCTTAGCAATGACAAGAGATAAATACACAATAGTCCATAAATTCTATCCATGATATCATCACTGCTGTGGCAACTTTTCCAGGCTGGAAGGCTGTAATATTTAATTCCTGAGCCAGCTATCCCTGCCTCCCATGCAGGCAGCATAGCCACCTCCACACTTCTTAAGCACTTCTTAAGACTGAAACTCTTCACTAACCAAGTTGTGAGACTTGGTGCATTCTAAGTTTATCAAATCTTCCTTCATTTTCCACAACAATTATTTTACAGAACTAAGAGTTTTTTAGAGTTTAGGACAAGTAAAAAGCCCTTCAGTTAAAAAAAAGGCAGATTGCAGATAGTGGCAAAATAGGAACAGAACAATTAACCCAACATATAGTTTGCGGGCACTATACCTCTGTGCAGGATCCAGTAGCACACAGTGTACATAATTTCCAGGTATCACCAACCTCCTATAAAGCTCATATACCAATGTTTACTGCAAATAAAATGTTCACAAACTCTCAAGTGAAGAAAGACTTTGCTTTCACCAAATTTGAAACATGAACATGAAACCAGAGTGAAGAAAGAACAAGGTGAATGAGTCAAACATCTCCTTTTCTCCTCTTACTTCCTCAGAAAAATCTTAAATGTTGAAGCTTGTTTTAGGAATAGAATTCTTATTTTTCTTCTCATACTCCTTCTCACATGTCACAGTTAAGGACAATTGAGTGCACACAGGACTTTCAGCTTGGTAATTTTTCATTTCAACATAGGACAAAACTAACTAAGGGAAAAAAGGAAGTTTGCTTAGGTTAATGATTCTTTCTAAGATCCTTTCATCCAAGTTTCTGCTCAGAGTGTCCAAATAACTGGGAATGAGAAAATCACATGAGATAAAAGAAGCTGCAGCAGTCTTCACAAATTCTTCACAATGAATCCAGACTAAACCATTTAAGGTCAAAAAATCTAGTTCTTTTTTGTAGTATCTATGCTGTATTTTTACTTTTTGTTTTTACACAATCACTGGAAAAAGTTACTTCTTCAAGCAGTAATCATGGAAACCAAGTATGAACAAAAATATGTGCATGAGCTGTCCAGGTAGGGCACCTCCACAACAACTTAGACCTTTATGTAATTCAGGTGTAGAAAAAATGTGTATGTCAAATTTCTACATGTAAATTTCTTATTATTTCATAAATGAGGGTATAATCAAATGCAATGTAATATTTGTTTTATAGCTGCCTCCCAAAAGACGTTATAATTTATATTTAGAAAGACAAATCAATGGCCTGGAACTGAAAAAAAAAAAAAAAACAGGTAGGTTTGACTTCACAATAGCAAAGTCTGTGGAAAGTATATTTTTATGTTTTCTTTAATGAAATGTCTTCCAACCAGCATGTGAAAAATAAAGGGGTGTGAAAATTTATCTGATACTCATGCATACTTCCCCAAATGCAATAGTAGTAATTCATATGGTTTCAGATTTTAAACTTTTAAAGTTTTACCTAATCAGTGCATATGTCTGGCAGTCTATCAGTTCAGAGTAGTGATTCCACAACATCAGCTCTCCCTAGAGAGGGCTTTCAGGATGTGTATTCTAGGACTGGCAGTATCATTTTCACCTCAGTTTGTCTGCTTTGTAGACTATTCTTCCAATACTTCATAAAAGGGCAGAGAGATCACTCTCCAGTACAAAGATTCTTTACACCCACTTAAATCATTCTTTGAAAGCTTTGGAGCCTTGCTCTTGAATCGTGCTAGACAGAAAACCTCCCCTTCAACAGTTCATTCAGAGATTAAATTCTGCCTACGACATCATTGAACACATTCCTGGTCAGAAAGCAGCAATCATTGAATACATCAGTGAATAATGACACTGGGAGGGTACTGTTCTTCATTCTGTCCAACACACCATGGCAAAACACCTCTTTCCTATCAGACATTGCCACTGGATGAGTCAGCCTCAGAAAAGCACCTGGTCTTGTACTCCTTTTTCCTACATTTAAAAAAAAATATATTGAAAAAAACAAACCAGCAAGGTTCTGCCCTAAAAGTAAGAAATTAATTTAAAATCCCATTACATTTTACATGGCATTAATGTTCTTTAAATGGTGACAATTATTATTCTGTAGCTATACCATTAAAGTTCTCTTCAAGTGTGTCCACAGGGGAAGCCTGGCATGACACCCTAAAGCAGCTTCTCTCACATATATTTTGAGTCACAGAATTTATAAACAGATAAATAAATAACTGTGTTGACCTTTTATAGACATCCTCAGGACTGTTCTTTGCTAAAAAACATTGCCACAAGTTATTTATTTACAGATCTAGGGGATTGAAAAAGCCAAATTGTGACATTTGGCTTTTGCAGATGAAAGGGGATTGGACACAAGCAACACAAAATTGTTACCTTGATATGGTCCTAGCTTTGAGACATGGCAAATGTTGGGGTGGTCAGAAGCTGGAATGTGAAAGGCTGAGAGAATGGGTTTACTCAGCCTTAAAGACAGAAAACCTAGATGGTGCCAAAGTCTTCTCAGATGTGCACAGGCATAAATTCATAGAAGTGRGAAATTCTACAATTCAACACATGAATCGTTTTCAATTTATTTTTGAAACATATGGGTGTTCAAAATTGGAACAGGTCACCCAGAGAAGTTAACTATAACCTTGGAGATGCTCAGAATTTGACCAGCCAAAACCCTGAACAGCCCTGTTCTTTTTAGCCCTGGTCTAAGTGGGAGGCTGGAAGAGGTGATCTTTGGAGGTCTCTTCCTAGCTGGTAATTCCATGCCTAGCTTTCAGATTTGCTACATTTCACTCACATTGGGTGTCCCCTCCATTTTATCACTGAGCACTGATCATGTCAAAAAAATAAAGAATGACGCTGACAGAGAATAACTTACACAAAAAGAATAAGAACCATGCATTTGTCTGGATTTTCCACATTTCTCTAGGAACTGCATTGCACTCTAGAATCTTGGCAAGGATATGGGCAAATACTTGAAACTCCAAGCTTTTCTGGCCAGCTGCATCCCACTGTGCAGAAGGCCAGAACAATAATCTGCCTGATACCATTTCCTGCCACTACAGGACCCTTAACAGAGTTCCATCACTGTGTGTTTCTTAGCATTCAAGACATCTGGCTACTAAAATCTATTACTTTTATTGTCATTTTCCAGTCTGCTAAATTGGACATTGAGATAATTTAGCTCCAATGCAATAATATCAACTTATAATTTTTTTTATTACTATTTTTTCCCACCTTCTCTTCTGCAGCCCACTTTTTCTGTGGCTGAATATCTTGAAGAAAAAAAAAAAAAAAAAAAAAACAAAAACAAAAAACAGAATCTCAGTTTTGTCTAAAGCATGATAATTTAATTTCCTTAGAAACTTCCCAAAAAAAATTTAAAAAAAAATTAAAAAAAAAATAAAAGCAGTGTAAATGGGAAATAGGAAATGAGAGCTACATGAAAACAAAAATCCTTTGCAGTAGATTCCAGATCACATCTTCACCTATACAAGTAATTGTCAGCGTAGCAAAGGAAGCTGCTCCAGTGGACTTTACCAAAGGATACAGTTCTGTCTTTTCACTATACTTGTTACCCTCAACTCAAGCCAACAAGGTGACAAGTGACATGGCTACAGAAACCTCAGCTATAGCAAAGGGCAGTGTCTGACCCCCTGATGAATTAGCTTGTGTTTATTGCTTTCCCTGACATTTTAAAGCTGATTTTAGTGAAAACATGAACTGACTTATTAAATTAATATACATGCTGCTGATGCATTTATCCCAGGTTGTATATGACAGCTATTAAATATATATGTACAGATATTAGCCCTATGTTTTCTTAGGAGACACTGTAATTGATCAAGTGGGAATACACTCAGTCATTTTCATGGCTTTGCTGGACATCTGAATCCTCACAGGTATAAATTAGAGTGGCAGAAATAGTGGAGCTTTTCCAAGTTTGCCTTCGAAATCACGAGCTGCTCAGCAAAAGCTATACTGCTACTGCTTTTGAACAGAATATATAACAGGGGGAAAGACTAAAAAATCCCAGAAGATTGAAAATAAGCATATGTGAGTCCACCTTCTCTGCCACTGTCCTCTCACTGACTCATATACATTAGTCTTAATTTTAGTGCCTTTATTTTTGCTTGCTTTCCACTAAGCAAAGCTCAAAAAGTGTACTAAGAGCCCAGTGCAACTGAGAACTAGTTTGCTGTATCACCTTCTATTTTTGTCTTGTAAATAAAGCCTCCCATGAAAATTTTAAAAAAAAAACAAAAGCAGGAGAATTTGGCTTAGAGAAGTTCTTCTATAAGTGAAGGCCCTACTTACACTGAGCTTTCAAACTTCATGTTAAATCTGTAAGAGCAACATTAGCCTTAAGGGGAGAAAAGAGGCACAGGTGGGGAAAAAGAGCAGCTAAATTGGGCAGTGCCTCCACCACTCTCTCAAAGCCCATTTGTGGAAAAGGAAAGCTCCATGTGCAGTAATGAAAGCCTTAAGTACAGAAAAAGAACCGCTGTTCTAAAGCCCTCAGCTCATGTTTTAAGCTGCACCTTGACTCACACACCCATTTATATCCCATTTTAATACGTGCCCAGTAATTTTGCCTGGTGTAGTGTTGTTGCTTGCATTCAAAACAATCAATGAAAAACACAACAAAATGTTCAATGAAAGGATGAGAAGTAAACCTTACATGGCTCATTTTTTTAATTTCACTGAAAGGCATCCATACTATGTACATCCAGCTTCTGCACTGGGCACTAGCAGGCAAAAAGGTTGTACTCCGAAATAATTATGAGGCAACTAACTTGCAATTCTCTATTCAGGTATAGAAAATCTGGAATTCAACATCAGTCACTTGTGTATGCTTGTGCTGAAAGCATAATTCCCAAAGAGTTCACAAAATTTCTACAAGAGAATGGGATACAAACCAACATTTTTAAAGGATATCAAAGAGAAATACCAGCGCTTAGAAGCAGATGGGCAGAGACATTGTCCTTTCTTATTAGATGAGAAAGTACATGAGAAAAAGCTTTTAAAATGCCAGTACATCTTGCCCATCATACGAATGAGAAACTGCTGATGAAACCACTTGCAAAATGTTTTCTTTATGGTTGCAACTGGCTTTAACTGACAGATTTTAAACTGATCTTTAGGGAAGAGATGCTTAGAAAAACCAAAACAGAATTCTGTGGAAACCACAGAGCCAAAGTGAAGCACAGTTAGTACTCATCCATGTGGCTAAATTTCAACTTCTTCTCAGGTTCAGCAAGAACTGCCAGCCACATGAGGGAATATTCGCATATGAAGTGCTTAAAATACAGTGCTGCTTCTCCTTTATGCCCATCCTTAAAACTAAAAAGTAGTTTTTCCAATGTAAACACTGCATGCTCCACACACCCACTCACAAGGCACTGTGGGCACTGCTGGTATTTAGTCTGGCTTGAGCTCCCAAGGACTGCCCACACCCAAAGGGAAGCTCTGACAGCACTGTAATGTGAGGCATGTTTGTGTATGTGAATCTCAAATTCCCACCCAGCTCCACACTGTGCTCCTCAGAATTGGATTAGTCACAGAGGGCAGATGAAGTTCAGATCAGTGTCCTTTTACAGGGACAGATCTGCCCAAAGGCCTGTGCATCACAGAGCAACAATTTGAACACACCAACACTTCTCCTATTTGTCCAAGGCTAAGTCAAGACAGAAGTGAGGCTAGTTTGACATGGAAAAAAAAAAATCATTATTTGTCCCAAATTTCCTGATATTTCAGTAAATACCAGGTAATAAGCATGCTTTGTTAGGTTTAACTGTTAAAAATCCTTGCATAAGTGAGCAAAAAGCATCCTTCAGAATAAAGAGGGTGTAGTTTGGATGTTGAGCACATAACTGTATTTTGTCTGGGCCCCAGCTCATAGCAGACCCAGCACACATGGGGCTGAGAACTGCTGACAAACCAGCTGCCCATGATGCTGCTGCTGGAGCTGATCCCAAGGAGCTGAAACCTCCTCCCTGTGTTCAACAGCACTGCAAGTCAGGAACATGACAAGAATTATTTATTGTCTTTGTTTAGGGCCAATTCCTATTCACAAATTTCTCCATTAATTTCGTCGTAAAGGATATTTATTTGCAAAAGGAAAAAATGCTGCAAAAGTCTCAAAAATAAGAGTAGGCAGATCTACATTTTAGCACGTGCTAGAAAATGTTTTTTTCTGGTGAGAACTAACTTCAGAGTAATTAATTGATGTTTTGAGGGGATGTGGAGAGTAGCTGCTGATTTTGCAGCTGCTGCGTGTAACTCAATTTTGAAGAAATATCTAAAGCAGGGATTTTGCCTGAATTACTGAGAGTGTTTGGCTTAGTTACTGCTAAAGTTACAGACAAGGTTGCTGGTTTTCCTTTTTCTAGTGACGCTTTTCAAATCATCATATTAAATAGAGATTATAATGTGTCCAACTGTGTTAATTTAATGGTAAATTTAATCCTAAATATGCAGAGCAGTGCAGTTCCACAGGAAAAAAAAATCCCTAGAGCCTCACCTCAGGTGTTTCTTTGAAAATATTATTATTTATCACTTTAAAGTTGCTAGAAAATTAACCTAAATGGACCCACAGATAAACAAACAGAGACACAAATGCAAGCCTGTATCAACAGAGTGCCCCAAACCCAAACATATCACATATTTTGATGAATGCAAATAGATTATTGGATTGAAAGTGTCAGTTTGCACAATATTATACACTTCAGGAGCTGGCTTTTTGACACACTGCTATTTTATATGCTGTTCCTACTGTCATATGAAAATCACTCTGACTACAAATAAAGAATAAAACATGCAATCTCATTAAACATCTCACCCATGAAATTGTAATGGTAATTAGTCTTGTAAAGTTAAGTGAATAAATTTTTTATTAATTTTGCATCCATTTTTGTGTACCCAGGTACTTCTTAACCAAAATAGACCCATGAGCACAGGACCAAGATGTAAAATACCAATATCTGTTTCTTCATCAACCTGTGCTCCTAGGAGCCAAAAATTCTCCCCAGATGGTTTGGTCAAGGCTTAAAGAAGTTCCCAAGATTGTAAAGAAGGCCCAGGATGGGAGAGGTCAGGGGGATGCACCACTACAGTCTGGAGAAATCTGGAAGCATCAGGGTAGAAGTGGGAGAGCTTTCCATACACATAAATTCAATACAAAATTCAAAATCAGAGAATTTCAAAGCCCCAGCAGTTTCTTCCAGGTTGAACACTGGGTTTAAAAACCCAGTCTACCCCAGAATTATGTATGCACCACCAGTAGCAGAGGTATTTATTACTGACATGGATTTCCAGGAAAGCAAACACTGCCATGAAAACTGCATCATGCATTCCCAAAATAATTCTATCAGTTAGTGGGATGAAAGGTGCAGAGTAGTTTAGAATTATATATAGTCCAGAAGACTGATAAATCAAAGAATGTGTCAAATAGCCTCCCTTAAAAGAAATCATTCAAACTGATTTTTTTCTTGAGCACAGACTGAAAACTAAGGAACTATAAACAAAGAGAGAATGACAAACAACAGAGTATCAGTATTTAGGTACCCAGGCACTTTTGGACTGGTTTTATTGTTGGACTTCTTTTATCTTCTTAAGACAAGAGAGAAAACTAGATGAAAAAATATTATTATATAGATAGGAGCCAGGGGGTTTTATCTTGCTTACCTGGAGAGTCCTGTAACACTAAACAGTTCCTTTAAAAAGCATAAATAGTCACGTGAAGAGAGTTTAAAATAAGAGGCAGCATTTCTGTAATGACATGTGACAACCTACTCTTCCTTCACTGCACCTCTACAGGACAGAGTGACAGGGACCCAGACTGATTTGGAGGGGCTAAAGCCTGAGCTAAATCCACCACATGCAATCACCTCAGGTTCTGTGGTTGTTTGGGCATCAAAGCATAAAGGAAATATGCTACAGCACAGTCCCGTTTGCAAGATACACATTAGTACCTGTTGTAATAACCACCAGCACCTCATTTTAAATGAAAAGGACAAATGTACATACTCAGGTAATTCATTGGATATACATCACTTTCAAGTACCATCACCTTGAAAATTTCAATAAGACCTTCACGAGTTTTTGGGTATGTCTAATTCCCATATTGGCATCTGCCCTTGCAACACAGGGACATCATTTTTAGGCTATTTGTAATAACAGTATACTGGGGTCCTCACCAGTAACTCCAACTGAAGTGAAAGTAAACAACTTTGCACTGACTCAGCTTGTGATTCTCTATGTCACAGTGTTGTGCGAGAACAGAAAAGTAATTTTTCTGAGGGTTTTTTCCCCAAATGAGCTATTGATAATTTTGGTTTCTTTAAATATTAATGTCTTTGGTACTAAAATGTTGCATCTTAAATGTGAGGTCAAACACCACCGCTCATTTTTGTTGTATTTTAGATTAATCTTTTCAATTCAGTTTTCAATTAACAAACTGAACAGCAGTTTAAAAATGCAAAACAAATACCATGGCAGTTCATAGATTATGGGAAGCAAACATACTTAATTTTATTCCCAGCTGAAAATAATGAAATACTGTTAAACTTTTTCTTGAAACCTTTAGTTTTTAAGATGCATCCGAAAGAGAATCTTGTGTCCCCAGTCCCTGCAATGTTGCATCAAACTTCTTCAAAAAGCCACCATTTTGCCTCAGCTGAGTATAATCAGTGAAATGCAAACTGATGTGGAAAAATTGCCTACACTGTTTGATGTAAATTTAAATTATTCCTATAAACTCGATGCTCAGATTATTTGACAACTCCTGTTGTACTAATTTTTCTACTGAATACTTTAATTGACTGAAAATTCATTTTCTCACAATTATTTTGGATGCTGGTCAAGAAAAGCTACTAAACACACCAATAATTGCATAATATTTAAAGCTTGTTTAGTACTAGGAGATTTGCCTAAAATCACTGATCTTTCTTATGTTGGTATATCTCTTGCAAATTTTAAAAATGTTTAGTGACAAAACCTTCTGTAAAAAGTGAGGAACTTTTATTTCTTTTCTTGAAAACACCAACTTACAGCAGAAGAAACTTTAGCTGTTCTTTACAAGAGAGCCAGAATCTTGGGGTAGTCTCATAGACTGTATATTAAAACTGGCCAATGAACACATTGTATTGAGGCACAAAAGGAGCTCTAGATCACAGTAGAGGCCAGGAACAGAATTGAAATTCAAGAATTTAATTCAATTCAGAATTGAAATTCAACTCCTACATGAGTACCCAGGCCTCTAGACCAGCCAGTTTTTCAATTAAGGTGCAAGGACTCCTGCAAATAAAATTTCAATCTTTTCACCCTTTCTCTCCTCTTTTACTCTGAAACTTTCGGGAAGTACCAAGAATACAGAGAATGCATCTCATGCTTTTGATTTTACCCAGATTTAGCACTGGTTCAGTCATGCTGCTGAAAAGTGACATCCTTGAAACATTTATTGCTTTATATGTGTGGAATCTCGTCTGCCATGGCGTTTCTGCAGCTCAAGCCTTTCTCTGCAAGTGACAAAAGCGGGGCATGATAGAGAAGGGAAGAGGAAATGAAGTTCTACAGTTAGCTTAAATAAAACCTAATCCAGTCCAAAGTCTGGAAATGGCAAAGCAATGATGGTTGTTGTTATGCCTACTTATATGCATATAAAGACTCTCAGGAATAATGAATTATCTTCTGAAAATATTTTTGTCCTGACATTTCCCAGTAAATTAGCAAAAGGTTAAAATATGGAAAATCAGGAAAATTAAATTTATATGAAAAAGGTCTGTAAAATATTTTCTTATTGACAGAAATGTTTTATTTATACAGTATTGATGAAAAGTTAATACAGTGCTACTGCCAGTTCTTTCTCAAATGCCCTGTGGCTAAAAGAAAAAGAATGTTATCTGGCCTCCAGCTTTTCTGTGAGTGCATGGAAGATTTGCTAGAATCCTAACCTTAAGCCTAATTTAACAGCCAGAAGGTGGGATGGGGATGGGATGCAGGGTCAGAGAAAGGCTGTAGCTGCAGAAACACCTTTGCAACTGAGATTCCACAGAATGTTGAATCATTTCACAGAAACATTCAATTTGCCAGTTTCCATTGTGTTCATCAGGTATCAAATTGTAAATGAGTTTTAAAGTAACTTTAAGTTATAAGTCAGGCCTTCACTGCACTGATTTCTCCAAAAATTAACACCTCCCCTTATGCATCTATATTCAGCTAAACAAGAGAGAAAGCAGCTGCTGGAGGAATTTCACATCTACAGTCTTGCATGTCCTTCAGAGCCTGGCTGAAAAAATCTTGCCTATAATTAAAGAATTCATCCAGTTCACAAAAGATTTCAACACACATTCTTCAGTCTTGACTGATTTCAGAAGTTTTATCAAAGCTGCAAGAAAATTACAGAGTCTACCCACATATTTAATTTATATTTTCCACCTTACTTCATATTAATGTCCCAATTTGTTTACAGCAATACAATCCTGTTTAAAGTAGAAAAAAATATTTCTATATTCATTGTAGAAGTTCAGTGATAAGAAGAAAAAGAGGTATTAGTTTTATCCAGCTTCTAGCACTCAATATCACCTTTCCTTTTGAAAAGTTAAGTAACTTTGCAAACCACAAGTCCTTTCCTCAGAGTTTGGTGAATGGTTATAGGGGAATTGATTACATTTTCGTCTACTCCCTTACCAATTTCTTATGTCACCTATCAAATGCCAGGGGATTAAAAAAAAAAAAAAATCTTTCTGCCCTTCCACCAGCAAATCACTTTTATCCCTTGTTATTTCCCAGTAACAAACTTCAAGACACATTTGTTATCACTTCCAGTATTGAGTTTTCCTCCATTATTCGTCACTGTTATCACATTCATCTCAAATAATTTAGAAGGTAAGAAGTGCCCAGGACAATTAGTTTCCTAATTGTTTGGAGGAAGAAACAACTTTGTTATTCAAGTGTATTCCTATAAACCTTGGCAGAATCATTCTGTCTTTTAACTGCTGCTGAGGTTTCTAAGCCCTCTGTAGCTTGTGGCTGCAAACTCCTCTCTTGCCACAGGCCAGGCTCTTCCCTGCCTCAATTCCCTTGATTTCTCTGGATCTGGCCTAGCAGCAAATTTGCCCTCTCTGTGTCTTTGTCCATTACTGAAACTATTTTAAAAGGCTAAAGTCAGGGTTTCATAGCTGAACATAATCCAGGGAAATGTGATGTTAGATGATGAAAGCAGCTGCACCCCAGGCAGCAGAAGCCCTGGCAAAAGCTGATGGTGTCAAATATTCCAAGTTTAACAGTTCAAGGTTGTTTCCTTACTTGGGATGATGGAAATGACAGTGTGACAGTTCAAACAAATATTGAGTTGTTTTCCACAAAGAGCTTACACTCCTGTCACATTTAAACTTAAGTAGGAATGTCTATAATTTCATTTGTATGCCTTGTGTCTTAAAAAAGGTATGCTACTTTTTTTCCATTTCTAGGACTTAACTTTTCAGACTACTTTAACAATGCAAGCAAAACAATGAGCAATTAGTTATCAGTTACTGTAAATTAACATGGACCTTCTGAAGACAGTGAAGTCACATCATGAAGGTAACACTGGTGCCTTGTCACAAGTTTTATTATTTCTAAACTTGAGGTATTTTGGATATTCTATCATGATAATGTAAAATAAATTCTTGTATATTTGATTTTCTGTCCCTGACCCCAGCCTTCTGTTCCAACAGTGAAATATGGAAAAAGATAACATACACTGTAATTTTTTGTTCGGTTTTGGGGTTTTCCCTTTTTGTCAATAGCACACAACCTATATTTATCTTCCAAACATCAAGGTAGCTTTTAAATGTGTTTTAATCTAAATTTAATTTTTAAGGGATTAATAAATTGGTAATTATCTTTCCTAATGAAATGTGCTGTAATTTCAGTTAGTTTTTCAATGGGCTATGACTCACATTTAAAAGGACCATTGCATAAATGCCTGTTAGTTGCAGTTTAAAGTAGTAATGTTGAACTCATTTTCCCTGACTTTCTACATGACTCTTCCAAACTTCCTCAGTACAGGGAGCAAGTCCCTTCCTTTAGATTAGGATGAACCCCTATAAAATGAAATTAGTGAGCACTGTAAATAACAGTGCATCATCCCTTGCTAGTCCCTGCCTGTAACTAAACAGCAAATAAAAAAAATAAACAAATGAAAGAGGCAGAATCTCATCGAATTTATCAGCTGATGCCCAAAAATAATGACAGTGTTCTCATGGCAGTGGTAAAGTACCAATGTTCACTGTTAATAACTCTCCCAGGGCCCCTCTCTTTGCAAGACCCATTGCTTTGAGTCATTACTGCATAATGGATTTGCAATGGTGAGTAACCAGGATCGACTCTGCTCTGCCTCACCTCGCCCTTCCCACCAAAAAGGCAAAACTGCCCATGTTTAATGACTTCCCTCTTCAGTAGTTCAGGAAGAACTTTGCATCTCCCTTAATTACTGTGGGCCTTCATTTACTTGGCTTGCAAAGTCTCACTGAAGAAAATGAGGATTTGAGTTTATACCCAAAGTGTTTTGCTAATCAGAACGGGACTCCAGCATGTGCGTGTTTGCTTGGATTATACCTCTAGCACTGCATCCCTGTGAGGCATTCACTCCACAAGGTAATTTCACCAAGTGCACTTCCCAATTTTCACCCCATGAATCCCAAACACATCTCATCTCACACACTGCACAGGAAGGATGTCACCTGTGTTCATACATGTAGATATGAACAGTGACTTATCACTGGACCTGCAGCCCTCTCCAGGAAAGGAAATTCTCTGCCACCTGAGAGAGCTGCTTAGGAAGTGGGAGATAAAGTGGATCCCTGGTGTAGATACGGTATTTCTGCCACAGCAATGTTTCTGAGACTCGACTCATGTTCTTTCTAAACTTCTAATTTATTGCCCTTATTGTTTCTTATTCTTCACTGAATTTTAAAACTGTGACATGAGGAAATTGAGAAGTTCATGACAGAAAAATCAAGCCTTAAGTGTATTCATCACACAAACAACTTCATTGCTTGGTATTTTATGCTCCAATTCAAACAACACATCTGTTCATAATCGCATGCATGGCTCAGTAAGATTACTACAGGCTACAAATTTATGTCTAAGAGTAGTGGGAATATTGGAGAAAGACAAGGACAAAGCATTTGAAATGTGAAGACCTTTTACACAGTATACATAAAATACTATTTCAGACTCCAAGGTATATTTTAACATGTTTTTTTCTAATTCAAAGCCAAGGTATTTATGTACCTAAGTCTGACTATATTGATGGTCTACCATAAAACTACTTTAGAGAAAATAAACTTTTTTTTTCTTTTAAACTCAGTATTTCAATCTCCAAGTAATCAGTACTTAGATAATCACCATAAATCCCAGTTCCCAGAACAATATATGCCCAGCTTCCTCTGGAATAATTATGGTCCTGTATTGTTCCCTACTAATAAAAAAAACCTTTTAACACATACATCTTAGGTCTAGCACTTCAAAGTTTATTGTGTCTCACCTTAAAGCTGAAAAATATGGGAGGGTTTTATTCCATGATACTGAAATATTGTTGAACTTATAGCTCTTCCATCAGTGCTGTATAAAATCCTACTTCCCTATAAAACTACCTATTCCTCCCTACATCTAGTGGTATATTTATATGAAGGGCAGCTGTCCCACTTGGTACACTTCTAGAAGAGGTTAGTAGAATGGAATAAAAGCAGTAGAAAGCAGCTTGTATTCTGAGTAGTATGAATATCCTGGAGAAAGAGTGAAATGGGACTCTATCCCGGCAATTGAGCTTGAAGGTAGTGCCTCTGCTAGAAAGGATAAATACCAATGACTTTCAACAAGGGCTCTGCCTTGACCCAGGAACTTGATATTGTAAAGCTTCATTGCATTTATCATCCTCTTCTTTATTTCCAAAATACTGTTTATATTAATGCAAGAGGAGGAATCTACAGAGCTCATACACTCCCAAATGAAACACAGCAATCTGATGTTAGGGCAGTGGTACAAGTTAATAGCATTGAGCACAACTGCCATTGATTCACCATAATGGGAATTTTTTCCCCCTTTTTATAAACACCTTGCGGTGCATATTTTTCCACATTATACCCCTAACACCTCTTTATCACAAAAAAACTTTCTGGCTGTATTTATAGCCAGGATGCTGCACAATATAAAGTTCTTTGAGCAGAACTAAGAATGAGACTTTCTGCCCTGGGCTTTCCATCTCTGTGCTGCTTTCCAGCCATTTACAGAAGTGTTTAGATGGAGTGAGAACCTCCCTCCCTGTGTGACTGTCGTGCCCACAGCTTCACTTACTGCAATGACTTTCTTGTAAAGACCTGAAAATATGCACCCATTACATTTCCTGATACTATTCCAGTTGTAATCAATTTAACTTGTTCTAATGAACCCGTGGGTATCCAAACACCTCTCTGCAGTTTTACAGGACCAACTGAATTTGCTGGACCAAAAAGATTTCTACCACGACCTAGCATTTCACTGACTGACAGTACACATCTACATGAAGTGACACAGATGTCCTGGCACTCCTGGGACAAGGATTATTTCCCTGATCACTTTTCCCAGCAGGTGAATATGAAATCAAACCAACTGAAAATGGTCCTGCCAAATCTAAACTAAAAAAGGAAAATTATCTTGGAAAAAAAAGTGAGAAATTTTTTTGAAAAGGGAAAGCTCTTATTTAATTTTCAGAGCATGTTAGTGAATGACACCTGCAAAAGGATTTTTCACTGCTTTCTGAACAATTCTTTTCAGCTCTGGAAGGGCAGCTCAAGGTATATAAGGCTGAATCACTCAAAGATGTATTAAAACTTCATTGCTTTTATTCTATCCATACTCATGGTTTCCTCAGAAAAGAAGACCACTGAAAATCAAAGCTAAAATTTAGCTAAAGATTCCTGCAGGGATAAGGGATTTTTTTTTTTTAAGAAAGCTAAGTCTAAAACTCAAAAATGTGCAGAAAACTTGAGAACTTTTGCAGCCTATTAAAAAGCTACCATTCAGGCCCAATATTTTTATGCCCTTGAAAATGTTTTTGTAATGAGATAGATGGCTTTTCCATTTGAGTAACAGTACCTACCCTTTCACTTAGCCTCGTCAAGGATTTTTTTATCCCCAAACAGTGACTAAATCAATAGTTATTCAATCATAGACATGATTAGTGCAGTACAGACAATAGTGTTTTGTGCCTCTTAATGTATTAGAGAGCAAACAAAGAGAGACTTGTTAACCCCTGTAGGCACTATTACATGAAGAGGGTTTTTAAGCCTTCTGATCTATTCTGTAGGCTTTAATTTTTAAGCTCAAATATATAGACATGCAAATGACATTATTCTGATTTCTTAAAATATCAGCAGAAGTATGTTGCTGAGTTGCTAAAGATATCAAATAACCATTCATAATTTCCATAGCTAATAATAATAATAATAATGCTTCTCAGGAATTCAGCTGCCTGATTCTGCTATTTCAAGAGAGCAGAACTCTTCACAAAATCTTGCCTAAGCTTTATAACTGAGATCAGCAATGTCATGCCTCATATAGCAAAATGCCTAAATATTTGCATTCCCGAGCTTAAAGTGATCCATTTGCTAGGCCTGATTTTGATCTATTACCTGCATTTTAGCAAGTGCAAGCCAGAACACACGAAAACTAAACAGTGTTTATAAAGCCAGTCTGAGTCAGAAAAAGAAGCTGAATTCAAGATGCCTAATTTCAGGACTCCTTCTGTAAGTCCTTCACTTCTAGTTATTGAAAAGGAAATAAAATTATCTAAGATGTCTCTTCCTCAGACACTTTATGCATTGCTTTTCCAGGGTGCAGAGCCCATGAAAGACTGAAATACAAGGTATCCAAAGAATTTATCGCAAATGAGTGCTAAATTAATGCTAAAGTCTTCGCTTAATCTTGTACACCTTCAGTCTAAAGGTTTAGGTTTCACTAATATCCAATCTGCCTGGAAATACAAATGGATACTATTTAGAAGTCAATGAAGCTGCTGAACTGAAAGGGCAACCTTCAGAGTGGGATCAGTGTTTCATGCTGTGTTATACACACAACAGTTGTTGCCTTTCTGTCTGAGCTAGGCCTGTGTTAATCAGAAACAGGAAAACAAACAAGCAAGTATTTAGCAACACAAGGAAAAAAATCCACTTTTGTTTAAACACCTGCTTTTGTGCAGCAGTAATGGGCTTACAAAACAACTCTTTCAAAGGGTTTATCTGTTCTTTAAGAAATTAATATTATAAGGCATCCAGAGAGGTAGAGGTTGAGTCATGAAAATAAAGCCTTGTTTGACAATACATCCTGCTCTTAATGTGATGTAAAACATCTCCAGGGTGTTGTGCATCCAAGGCTACATACCATGAAGATAAATTAATCCCTGTCAGAGTCAATGAGCCCATTTCTTCCACTGTGGATGAACTTTGGGTTAGGCCATGTTTTCAGTGCAGAGTGTGAGAATGGATTAAACTGCAAGAGCTGATTCAGACATCCAGTGTCTGTTCCCACTTTTATCAGGACTGTATTGTATGGCCTTAGGCAACTCCTACCCTCACTCTGCTTTAGCTTCCTCTACATGTAAACATTGCTTTGACTGAGGAATGTAAGGCACAACAAAATTACACATACATGCAGATGCTTGTGATAATTTCCCTTTGAACTGGGTTATTTATAAAAAAATATTATATATAGTAGTCAAAGCATGAGCATCTCCAGTTTTCAGTGCTGAATTTTCAAGCTTACAAATAAAATTCCTGTTATCCATTAAGAATGTCTTGCAGACTCAAGTCATGAGTTTCTGTGACTAACTTCCACTCCAATACCTCCTTCTCAGACTCAAAATAAATTTGACTTTTGGTCATGCCATAAATAACCCACAAAATCACATTCATAACATAGGTAACACAGTAAATTAACTGAATAGAACACAACCACTGGTAAGGATGTAAGTATACTGTAATAGAACAGGGCTCTTCACATCAGAATTAACTTGTTGTCTTGCAATTCATAGTCATATGTAAATGTCTTTCATCTTGTTACACAGAATGTGAGCAGGTGAGAAAGCAGCCTTTTACACATTCCCCTTTTAGAGGTGTTCTTAGTAACACTAACAAAAACCTCAACAACAAAACCAGTGTTTTCATTATTATTGAATGACGAGCACTCTGAAAAATACCCAACATTTGCTAATGGAGTTAGGCAAAGTTATCCTATACAGGGAAGCTGGAGCCTGGCTATTCCAGCCACAGTCAGCTGAACTAGGGATTCACCTCCTGCTTCCTGCTGGGACTCCCTCCCTTCCTGTCTGCAAAATGCACAGAAATGGGAGGAAGAAAAAAAACCTAAGAAACTAAATCAATCAGTTATCAGAGTGGAAGTTTAAATTAATACACTGACATGTGCAAATTGACAACCTTTAAATTGTAATTGATCTTTCCTATATGCCCTTGTGCCCTCCCAGGACCAGCACTAATGCGCTGTTAACAAGTGTTCCATCATCTGATCTTAAGCTCACTGAGAAACTGGATTAAAGATTTGGGCACAAATTCTGACTTAGTACATGTTTCTATGCAAAAATGGGACAAAATCGTTCACCATTTAAACACTATAGATGGTTAATTTCCTTAAATTATTTGTTTCATTACAAACTCACAAGCTTTTCTTACTGTTGCATGGTGATTTTCTGACCTTCTCTTACTAGCCCTTTAAATGTAGAAAGACCTCTCAATCTTAGGAGATGTTCTGCTTGCATCCACAAAATGAATTAATGACTATGAATCAATGAGAACTTTTGTATTATTGTTATTACTATTATTATTCAACTATAAATAACAATTAACAGCCCTGTGAATGACAAGAGCTGAAAATAGCAGTAAGGATTGAAACAAAACAGCAGGTGGTGGCTAAGAGCTCTGTTCTGTTCAGCTGCTGCTCGTAAGTGCACATAGGCAGCACCATTCGCAGGCTTTGACATTAAAGAGCTGAGGAGACAAAACACACAACAGATGCCAGCAGAAATTTTACTGTCAAAGCAACACTTCACAAACAGTATTAGGATCCATTCTAAAGATGTTCAAACTTGTAATTGCCAGTATCAAATGAACTCACAATTACCATCCAGTTAATCAATTACAGAAATCAGTTTTGTCACTTCTAGTGTCAATCCAGTCAAAAATATCTGTTAGCAGTGAAGCACATCTCCTGCCACAGAACCATGCTAAACAAGTTTTAGTGTGGAAAAATGTACTGAGCAAGGCACAATACAGAACACGAGCTCCAAACCTGGGGGTCATATGCTGACACAAAGAACTGAACAATTATTAAAGCTTTAGCTTTACAGGTGCTAAAAGGAAATGGATCTTGGATCATTTCTTGGGCTTCTGACGCACAGTCCTTCTGACTAAGAAGCTTTTGGCAGATTTCCTTTGGAAGAACATCACTGCTGTGTCTCTAATCTCTCTGTACACGTAAGCCCAATTATGCATAGCCCTTTGTGAGCAAGCCTCTTCTGCTGCAAGAAAAGCTCCGTTGTGGCTGCCAATTCCCTCTTACCTTCCCTACCCACTCAGCACAGCACAAGATGGCACCTCCAAGCAGCCAGATCCCTCTCTTTTGTTGTCTCCAAGAGAAAGCAGATCCTCTCCTGCAGACACTTTACTGGCCTACAGCATTTCTCAGAGCCATCTAAGCAAATGGTTTCAGCCAGAGAAACAAAGCTCTTACAGAGAGCAACAATCATTTCACAGCGAGAGGAAACTGGCTGAGAACAGCGGTGTGAACATTTGAGATTGTGCCATCTCATGCAGCAGAGGAAAAAAGACAAAGAATCATCCAAGGAAAAGATGTGAGAATAAAGAACACAGTACAGGAAAGGTGCCCTGTATGGGAGGAAAGTGAGGCATAACTGGAATGTGAGAAAGCAACATAGAGTATGGAGCTGGTTATTCATGCCAATGTAAAGAGCACAGGGAACAGCGGAAACTGAGCCAAGAGGGTTCTCTTCAAAACACAATTTACTGGACTAGTGCTGCTTAGAAGCTGACAGCTAGCCTTGTTCATTCATTCATTCTGTTCATAGCCTTGTTCATAGTGGTTCATTCTGAGCAGAGCAACTGTTTCCCTAAATAAAAGTACTGGCCTCCTAAGGCTCTGCTCACAGATATTCTCAACTTTTAAACCTCTTTTGATGTGTATGTTTTCTGATGAAAAATTCAGTCTGCATGCAAGATCATGAATTCCATACTGTTCTAGAATCAGAAATACTATTTAGAAATTAATTCTTACAAGGTCATGGTAGAAATAAGAATAGACCTCCACAAATTTCACAGTCAATACCACAGGCCAAAAAAAAAACATACTCAGGGGACAGACTAAAGCACCTGCTCTTTCTTGTCTCAGAATATATTTGTTCCACATACAGAAAAGCTCAGAAATTCTTGATTCTCCTCTGGCACTTTATATATTCTTGCCCTTATTAAATCTGCCTATGTATCAATGACTTAATCACATAGCCACATGGCCCCCGTGTGCTGATGATGCTTTCTTAATCATGCCTCCTTAATCTCACTTAATCTCTTCTAATCACAGCCTCTTTGATCATATAATTAGCAGACTACTAGTGTTGATGCTGCTTTCAAGAATACTTGAACTAGCCAGAGTAGCATAATTTCAGTTCTTGGACAGTCAAGTTGCTCACTTTTATCACTGCTGATGTCACAAAAAGTCATAATGGGTGGAAGGCTTGGAGACAGAAACAACTCAGAGAAAGTCTCTTTACTGCCCTGATGATACCAGCATTAGGCAACTTCAATCAAAGTTGGAGGGCTTTAGGTATACCTTAAAAATCAAAACTGACAGCTTGTGATAAGGAATAACTTATATTTCACACACATTCCTGGTAGCCAAACCAGACAACCAAGACTCTAACCTTATTTATATATTCAAAAGAGCATTATACAATCCGGAAAGCCTTTTGGTAAAATGAGTCCAAACTACTGAACAGTTTCAAAGTATGTTGGCTTTATTCATTGTCACCTATTCTGAGTGTTATAGGCACCCTGAATAACTAATGCAGATTTTTGTGTGTGTCAAGATATATCAAAAAAGCAGTTATAATGGTCTTGCTTTTTCTTTACCACAAAAAAGTAAAATTGCAGCACAAAAAAAAAAAAAACCACCATAATTTTTAGGTGTATAATTTTCTGTATTTTTCTGAGATTATCTTCATCCCCCATTAACAATGTTTTGTGCAGCATACTCCTGCACTGACACTGTGGTGTGTCAGATGATCATGGGTCGGCACAGTTGTCTCCTCCCTTGGTCTAAGGCACAGATTTATTTGGTCCAGGCAGTAGCAGCCAGGTAGTCATGTTTGAGAAGTGCTACTTCATTTTATTTTCTGTTTAGGAAATCTCTTCCCCTCTCTCATCTAGGAATTTCTACCCAGACATATTTATAGATCCAATATCATTAACAGACATCTCTGCAATGTACACATGCTTATTTATTATATGCAGAGGTAACAAAATCTATGTTGCTTTTAGAGAGGTCGACTGTGTTGATTTGACACAGCCTGGTTTTCTGGTAGTGGGGGTAGCTGCTGTGAGAAGCTGCTGGAAGCTTCCATGCCACAGTCCCCGTGTGCATTTAAAAAAAAAAAAAAAACATTGGATGTGGCACTCGGGGACTTGGTTTAGTTTACAAGGAGGTGTTAGGTCGTAGGTTGGACTTGATCTCAAAGGTCTTTTCCAGCCTAGTTCATTTCTGTGATTCTTTGTGTGAATGCCTGACCAACACAGCCTTACTGCAGCACATCTGTACACTTGATGAATTCCTAAGGGAACAAAGCAGTTTGGGCCAAATTTAATTTCCTCCCTTCCTTTAACAAAATAGCCCAACTAAGACTGGGTAATGTCTTACTCAGAGTATAAAATTATCACTTCCAAAGGGTCTGCTTCACACTCCATGAGAGATGCTAACAAGGCAGGAAGAGACACACAAAGTTAAAACTCACAGGAGAGATTTTTCTCCTGATGTGAAATGTCACAGCTCCATTGACTTCAAGCACAGCTATGCCACTGCATGCTGGCTGAGGATGTGGTCTGGAGGCCTTTAGCTCTGCAGCTGGATAAAACTTATCATTCAGAGTAAGCTTTAATGACATCCTTTAGGTTTGCAGTGGAGAGGATATGAACATTTCAGCCCGCAAGCCAGCAGGAAAACCATCGCTTTTACAAGCATGAATTCATAGCAGAATGGTTGAAAAGAAGCGCTGAGTTCTGAACAGATCCCTTCATCAGAAATTATCCCACTTGGAACACGCTACAAAACCAGCTCCTCCAGGACTCCTCCCAGGAGAGAATGAAGTGTGAGAAACACAGGGGTGAACGAACAGAATTTTCAGAGACCTTATTTCTCAAGAAGAATAAGACATGAAAAGGAAAATTGATTACATGTCAAAACAGGGCTGTGAACATAAAAGGGTAAGAGATAGAGCCCTGTGGATAGGTAAGATGTTAGGAAATTTAGGAAAGTATATGCTGGGCTTACTTTAAAGCACCTTAAAAACAGAGTTGTCAATCAGGGGGAAAAAAAACACACTCAAAAATAAAATATTGTTATCTAATATTATTCTTAAAGCCTGAAATTATCTAACAACATTTTCAGGCAAAGAACCATGGAAGAAAAAAATATATCCATTTTCTCAGTTTATTTCATACACATTTAGTGCAACTTGCTTAACTGTCCCACATGTGGGGTCAGTTTGGCACCAGCCCCACAAGATTTGGGTACTTTACCTAAAAGGAGGCTAAAATATGATGAAGTCTGGAAATGTATCAAGGTGCAGGCATCTTTAAACATAACGTGCTAAAACTAAGAGGCAACGCTGGGCCATGAAAATAATTACTGTACACTGGCCCTTACATTTAGAGTTGAAATCAGGTTTTTGATTGAGTGAGAAGAAAAATACCAGAACTGTTTTCCATTTGGAGTATTGGAAAGAAAACCTTGCCTGCTTTAAAAAGGAATTGTTTATATTTCTGAAAAGGAGTATATAATAAGGGGTCTGCAATAGTATAAGATTTTATACTGTTTGATAGTTGTGTGTTTCCAATTTGATGATCCAAAACTGATTTCTATTGTATAGGACTCAGAAGAAAGACTAAAAGCTGAAAGTCAAACAAAATAAGTCCTACAAGCTCTATTTCATAGGTTCAAAAAGTCTAGGCTGTCACTTGGTCCATTTAATTCACTTCACTACTCTCATTTTCACAGTCAAACCCATACCTTTGCAAACAGCATAAGGATGGGAACTCGGAGCATTCCAGGGGAGCTGCAGCTAATCAAAATCCTGTATTTCCCTTTTCGTGGGTCAATACACACTTTAGTAGAAGGTTTGTTGAGTCTGGGAAAGAAAGGGAAGGAACTTTAAAAGACACATTTGCAGAAAATAT
Organism: Turdus rufiventris; assembly: GCA_013186435.1. NCBI lineage: Eukaryota > Metazoa > Chordata > Aves > Passeriformes > Turdidae > Turdus > Turdus rufiventris. Next base: position 3,287,024 of record PYHW01009726.1, on the reverse strand, counting down.
GTAACTAGGTCAATTCTCCAGTTCCTAAATCAACCCAAATGTGTAGCCCTTGTGACTGGGCACTTACATTCCTGCATGATGAGGCTGGAGAAATGCACATGAGCTGGCCCTTTCAGCCCAAATTGCACTGCGGTTTCAGTGCTGCAGCTCCAGAAAATACAGCAGCTGGCCAAGTCAGTGTGGTTGAAATAATATAGGTTGAAAAAGAGCTTTAAGATCATCAAGTCCAATCATTAATCCAGCACTGCCAAGTTCACCAGTAACCAATGGCCCCAAATGCCTCATCTCCACATATTTTGAATATCTCCAGGGCTGGTGACTCAGTCATTTCCCTGGGCAGCCTGTTCTGGTAGAAAACAGACTGGTTTCCAATGAATGTTTGACTGGCAACACAATTCAGTCAGGACTACAGAAAACAGAAAAAATGTTGTCATTTCAGTTAAAAAGATTTTTTTTGTAAGAAACAGTGGTCATTCTTGAGTATCCGTACCTTAGTTCAGCTAAACATTAAGTTCCTCTAATAGTTTTGAATTCCACAGTAAATGTGACACAAATACTATGCACAAAAAGACATTTAGAGGATTACAAAGAAGTGTCTGGAATAGACACTAATATATGTAGCCTCAGCTCTAAACCCACTGATGCTTCACCCACAATCTCTACAAATGTAGAATCCCTGGTTGGATATTTGCCTGTCTAGTAACCTACACAGGTTTGCTGTGCATTCTTAAGTAAAACTATTACTAATTAAGATAATTGAATTTGATGTGAAATTTATTGCTTGTCCTTAAGTATATTTGGGTTTACTTGGAATAAATTAGTCAAATATTTAAAATTAATAAATTCAGAATAATGTATATATATGTCTAATTGATTACAAATACAATTACTTCTTCAATTAAAGTACAGGAATTTAGTCTAATAAAATATTTATAAATGCTGATCTTTAACCTCTTCTGTTTCTTCTGTCCAAAACAATCATAATTTGCTTTATCCTTAACCAGAGGTGTGTTTGGTCTTTGTCAATGACCAACATAATGTCTCTAATGTAACAAAGCAAAAGCAAACACTTCAGTGAAGATGCAAGGACTTAAAACAACTCTGGCATCTTACTGCAATTTAAGGCCTAAATTCTGAAAGAATGCTTAAAAGGAATTCTTCAGCGATTTGGTAAACGTGATTGGAAAAGATACTCAGAATCCTCATATGGGATAAAAGGCTTATGGCACAGAGCTATGCTCACACAGAGACATTTCCTGGCATCTGGTCCATTCAGGACCAAAGAATTCCTCCTGACAGTGCCAGCTGTTGCCTGCCATTTATCCCAGATTTTCAACTGATGTTCCTTAAATCCATAAAAATGCTTATTTTCAGAAAAATATCACCAAAACATTTCCCTCAATCTTGGATGAATGTAGTGGAACATATGACAGAATATTAATATAAGCAGTCCTATGGTAAAATGAATTATTTGCACAATTAATTGCAGAGGTAGAATAGTTCCTTCATTTTCAAAACAGCAGAGAGGCACTGAATCAAGTCAGGCACATCCCTGCCAGAATTTTTCTAAGGTTCTGACTGGTGGGAAAATGTTTAATACCTATAAGGGACTTGGGATGGAAGTGTAAGGAGCCATGAAGGCACACAGAATGAGATGGAGATGCTAGGAGTCACTGCTAGCTCAGGACTCTGCAGTAACGTCACAGCAACTGTGCGTTGGAATCGGGTCAAAACCAACACACCACTCACTTTTCATGGGCTCTTGAACATATCTGACCAAGCTTCCACAAGAGAAGCTTGAGCCTCACTCCAGACTTGCACTGAAGGTTGTCTCCAGACAACCACAGGAGCACAACGTTGAACAAGGAAAAGACAAAGTCAGAAAGTCTCAATCAAAATCCAGATGAAAATGCCTGAAGAGGACAAGAGTTGTTGGATATAATACACCAAAAATGGGCAGCCTTGGTTGTTGGAGTTCTCCATAGATTAATCTGTCCCTGGTCTCCATACTTGCTCCCACTGGATACCTTTTAAAAATAAAACAAAAATTTACCCTGGAAGAAAATTAAATGTTCAACTTCTACAGCAGAGGGTTTTTCTCAATCACACTCCTGAGGTATTTTGATTGTAGAAGAGCCAGATCAATAACATCAACCTCAACAGTTTTATTCACTACAAAGCAGCAGGATAAAGCTGAAGGGAAGAGGTAGAATTTATGTTACAGTATTAGCAAAGCAGGGAAGCTCTCTACAAACAGTTAACCCAAGAGCAAAAATCAGGATTTTGACTTTTAGCTTTCCTTTTTCTCACACTTGAAAAGAGTAAAATAATCACTTTTGTATCTGCAAAGTGTTAGCAGTGTTTGTCAATAGCAATTCTAAAGCTTGTAGAAAGGTCTTTACTAACATGCTGTTTCCAAATATTGTAACCCCTCAATTCTGGTCAGAGACAGTGCAGCCTATGAGCAGATACAGAGTGGAAAATGCCCTCATTCATTCAGTTGTATGGAAAAAATCACCTATTAGGTAAATAACCACCACCTTAGCCACAATTTTTAAGAGAAGTTAGGAATATCATGCCCAAGGCAAATGTGCCGAGCAGAATGGAAGCCAAACTGGTGATTTTAATGATCTCTCAGCATTTAATGCCAGTCCACAGATAGTGTTAACCATCTTTTTCAAAGGTGGGAATAAATAAGATCATTTGGGATTCCACAGTACAATTATTCGTTATACCCCAAAGATAACAAGACCAGTAATTTCATTCATGTTAATTTAAAAGAAATGCCTAGAAGACTAATGTTATTTCTTGTGTTGACACGTCAAATAATAGAGGTATTTGAACACTGAAATTTCTTCTGGTCTTAAGAGTTCTTTTATTGCTGTGGTGCTACTGTGTAGACTCTTCACTATAAAGTAAGAGACCCTTTGCAAACAAGCTGCAGGTTAAGAATTTGGTAGTTTTCATCAGAGAAAGTTGTAAACTTGATATATAAACTTAAACATATGCCAAAAAGCATATATCACAAACATTTCACTGCTGCAGTATTTTAGTTTTGAATGTTTGTCAAATATTAATCAACCGAGGGGATTGAGAGACACGGACTCTGCTATGCCAGCAAAGCAAAGGCTGCTTATTACACAAATTCACCACTATTTACAGGTCTCTACCTTCCACTCCGACCCCTTTGCCCTTGTTCCCTTAGTAACACAATCTTTTTGGTTATCAAATAACTGTTACATTCTTGCACCAGCAATTTCATTTTTACATTCTCTCTAGACAGAGCGTCAGCATCACCAGAAATTATGTCTTCACGGCTGTTCTTGTCTTGAGTTTATCTCTCCCATGGCTTCCAATGTATCATGGCCATCTGTCATGGATCATCTTGAGTGCCATTACATGGCAACTACAAGATTTTCAGGGTATCACACCTAGCCGGCACTGGTTGAGGAGGGGTAGGTCATGTTTGACCAACCTGATCTCTTTTTATGACCAGGTGACCCACCTGGGGGATGGAGGGAAGGCTGTGGATGTTGTGTACCTGGACTTCAGCAAGGCCTTTGACACCGTCTCCCACAGCATTCCCTGGAAAAGCTGGCAGCCCATGGCTTGGACAGGAACACTCTTTGCTGGGTTAAGAACTGGCTGGATGGCCAGGCCCAGAGAGGGGTGGTGAAGGCTGCTGCATCCAGCTGGGGATCAGTCACCAGTGGTGTCCCCCAGGGGTCTGTGCTGAGGCCTGTCCTGTTCAATATTTTCATCGATTACATAGATGAGGTTATTGAGTCCTTCATTAGTAAATTTGTAGATGACACTAAGCTGCAAGCCTGTGTTGATCTGTTGGAAGGCTGGAGGGGTCTGCAGAGAGACCTGGAACGGCTGAATGGATGGACAGATTCCAATGGGACGAAGTTTAACCAGTCCCTGTGCCAAGTCCTGCATTTTGGCCACAATAATCCCCTGCAGCCCTAGAGACTGGGTACAGAGTGGCCAGACAGCGCCCAGGCAGAAAGGGACCTGGGGGTACTGGTGGACAGCAGGGTGGACATGAGCCAGCCGTGTGCCCTGGTGGCCAAGAAGGCCAATGGCCCCTGGCCTGGATCAGGAACAGCGTGGCCAGCAGGAGCAGGGAGGTCATTCTTCCCCTGGACTCAGTACTGGTGAGGTCACACCTGGAGTGCTGTGTCCAGTTCTGGCCCCTCAGTTTAGGAAGGACATTGAGATGCTTGAGCACATCCAGAGGAGGTAACAAGGCTGGGGAGGGGCTGGGAACACAAACCCTGTGAGGAAGGGCTGAGGGAGCTGGGGGTGTTCAGCCTGGAGAAAATGAGACTCAGGGGTGACCTCATCNCTCTCTACAGCTCCCTGAAAGGTGGCTGTGCTCAGGTGGGGTTGGGCTCTTCTCCAGGCAACTGCTGACAGAATGAGAGGACAACAGTCTTAAGCTATACCAGGGGAAGTTCAGGTTAGACATTAGCAAAAAATTCTTGACTGAAGGAATGATTGGGAGCTGGAATCATCTGCCCAGGGAGGTGGAGGAGTCACAGTCCCTGAACATGTTAGAAAAAAGCCTGGACACGGCACTCAGTGCCATGGTTTAGTTGATGAGGAGGTGTTAGGTCATAGGTTGGACTTGATGATCTCAAAGGTCTTTTCCAATCTCGTTCATTCTGAGATTCATCCTGCGATTCAATCCAAAACAAGAACAGGGGACTGAATGGGTCATAAATAATTTCACCTGTTCCATATTCTATGAAGTTAAATCCAAGTAGCTCAGAATGAGCAGGCTGCACCTGACTACTACGAAACTTCAATATATTTGGTAATTTAGGTCAAAATATCTTCAGGCACGGATTAAATCTAAACACAGGAATATATATCATTTATGTTTGTCTTTAATATTCCATATTGCTTCCATGCTTCCATATTATTGCACTGAAAGAATTTGGAGCCTGTCTGTATAATACCTGTGCAAGACCTTGAGAAAGCCACAATAATAGGAAATTTTATGCCTCAATATTCACTATAAATCAATGCACAGAAGAGAGAGACATTTTCTAGTATTAAGAAGTGGGCACAGAAGCATGACTTAAGCAGGAACCAAATGAAGAGGATGAAAGTTATAATGGTGCTCCATAATCAACACAGCTGTGCAATAATTTGATTTTCATTATAATGACGCTATTTAGACATGCCCTGCATATTGAAGATTGAGCACAGTACATAATTATTGATTAGTTATAACCCATTTGTATTTTATGTTTATTTCATCTGACAATAATTATCATACATTTGCACTAATTAATTCATCATTTATTATTGGAGCTGAAAGGTAAGTAGCAGAAAAAGCAGGAAAGGAACTAAGAAAAGCAGAAGACTCTCTGAAGCAGCAATATTATTTGCAATATAATCCTAGAGTGATGTCGTTTGCTTTTTTATTTTTGTAACACAAATAAGGGCAAATTATTTTCTAGCTAAAATTTACTTGGCATTACTAGTAAATTGCTCTCTAAAGCACACTGAAGTGAAATTCAGCAAATATACTGATGAGATGAATATTGACCTACCATTAAGTGTTAATGCTAACAGTCTGCAAAATCACTGGCCATTTTGGAACACGATTTAGAAACTGTTGCAGAAGTCTGCCTGTCTTTGGAAGTTGAAGTTTTTACACTACAGATCTCATACAACACTGTATTGAAAACTTCATGAAATGCAGCTGTGTAACATTTTGTGAACAGTAGTTTGCTCCCTACACAGAAATAAGAAAGCTTGTGTTTTTCCTGATGGATGGCTTCATCAGCCAATAACACAATTACTGTGCAGGACAGATAGGGAAGGTCTGTGCATGGTGCAGGCAGCCCTAAGCCAGAGCCAGATGAGGTAGAGGCCAGGCAAGCAGACCCACAGAGCTGCTACTGAGCCTCAGCAAGAGATGCAATGCACTGAACAGAAACACTCATGGCTGCCGTATGCAAAATCTGAGCTTGTAACTACATGGCACTGCTGTTTTGTGTAGCAGTACCCACTACAGGTACCTACAGGTGTGCTGGAGACACATGGGATGCTCCACTCACCTTGGGAATGCACCAGAAAGGGATCAAGGCAGTGATAAAAACATTGGAAGGTTTATATAAGTATTTGAGCCTTTCCTCTTTGAACGCAGACAAGACATTCCCATTCCTTAGGAGGAATCCCCAGATGACAGTGAACTAGACACTGCTCTCTCTGTTGAGCTCTGCAGGTGTAGGCAAGCAAGGCAAGGCAGTAATAAGGCAAGGGAAGGCAGGTGAGTGTGATCTGGTTTATCCAGAGCTCCTCCATGGGGCACTGATGGGGATGAGGGTAGCAGAGCCTTGACATTATTAATCCCAAGGCCCACGTGGGTTATATCAGATTTTTTTTCAAAATGTGAAAGACTAAAAACAGAGTTCCTGTACATTACATTTACCTTCTTGGCTGGTAACTGAAAAAACTGCAAAATTGTTTTTATTTTGCCAAATACATATTTTGTATCTTTTACAAATGAATGTAATATATTTTGATAGTACAGTAAATTGTACATGTCTTGTTATATAAGAGAGATTGACACTCAACTGGAAGACACTGCTATACTGAAGTAAAAGAGAATTTCAAAGCACTGAATCTGGTGGCTTATGAGTGATCAATAAGAACTTAGGACAAATAAGTTTCATTTCATCAATCTCCCATAGCCCTAGCAAATATTTTCCTACTTTTATATCAGTTCCATTCTGAGCACATCTGTTAGGATCTGTTAGATTGTCACATACTTAACCATAGGAAAGCAAATAAATTACAAGAATTTTGTATAAAACCTTAACCCTCCAGAAACAGCAAGCAATTCTTTTCATGCTTAAATCTGATCTTTAGGGAGAAATAGGATAAACTTGCACAGAACAGCCTGATAACAACAAACAGAACCCTTGAATAAATGGAATTTTGAAGATAAGACTCATAGTAAAGCTGGAAATCACACAACCAAATGCTTCTGAATAAATATCAAAACACTTGATATAGCCTCAGAGCAATGTAAATCACAAAAATACACACTTCTTTTTTTGCCATATTTATTTTGGCAGCTTCAGCTGATATAAACATGTCCCTAAGATTAAGTCCCCAAGTTTGGTTCAATAATTTTGTATTTAGGATATTCAAACGCATAGTTATGGTACCTCATTTATTGTGGCTGATGATATACTGGTATTTTCTTAAGCAAGCACAAACAAGGCAGTGATAAATAGATCACTTAGGTAAAACAAGAAATGTGACTAAGTCATTTGTTTCAGCCCTGGAGTTGTGAATGATGTTGCATATCTTTTACATATATTCACCTCCCTTTTTGCCATTTTTCTCCCTATCAAATTACGCCTGACAAAAAGCTCCGTCTACTACCTGACACTCATTCTTGTTGCACTGATTTCTCACTCTTCTCTCTTAGCAGCTCCCTACTAATGATTCCTCCTGTAAATCTGCTGCTGTCCTTGGATTATATCTGGTACCAGGACATGGACCAGCTCTGAAGAAAGCAGCTGTCCTGCACCCATTTCCCAGGTAAGCAAGGAAGGGATACCAAGTCCAGGATGCATTGAACACCTTTTATACAAAGTGATTTAGGAGTTTACTGGTATCAAAGACAGTAGCTTTGTCTGGACAAAATTTGTTTTTGACAATAGCTTATCACCTTATTTGGCACAGTCTTCACCTTCATGTGCACTACAAGGTTTAGACAATGTGTTAATAACCTCTGACTGAGGAATAGTCCCAAAATGGAAGGCAGCTTCTTCCAATAGAATTAGAAACTCTGGTTTAGGAAAAAAAATTGCTTGGGACATGGAAGAAATAAAGGAGGTGTTGTTTCCAGTGACTGTTTCTTTTCAATGGAATATGGCTACATTCATGCTTTCAGCCATTCATTTTTTATTTTCACATGGGAAACCACCATGGAAACATGAGAAATGTAATTCACTAAAAGAAAAACTATGAGTACCTAAACTCTTTAAAAATTCTTTCTCACTGATTCTTATATCCCATGGCAAAGGCTTCCTCCACCCCATCACAACATAAGCAGAACATGTAATGCTGAATAATCATGTTATTATCATAATATTTCTTATATTTGCTGATACCCAAGTTTAGTACCCAGACTAGATATGCAATATAATATTAACTGTTTTGTTATAATGTGTCTTTGTGCTAGAAAATACCAACACAGTTCAACCATATGTCTAATAAAAAGTTTGCATATTCTTCAGAACGGTCATCAGTCCCCTTGGAGCTGATATTTTCTGCCTTTCTTTCCACCATGCTAGAAAGAGCCAGCACATCTCCCACTATGGAAAAACAATCATCCTGTTGTAGAAGGTTAATGACAATTAAAGCACATTTTAGCATGACAGATAAACACATTTTTCCTTCATGGGATTATAGTCTGGAACTTGATTATCAACAGCAGATAGACCTCTGGAGAAAGCTTACCTGATATTAGCTGGGCAAAGTTAAGATACAGATAACTATTAACAATTATTTTTCATCAGATAGAATGACAGTAGTTAAAAGATAATTAAACTTAAGGGCAATTATTTTCTGCCTCAGAACATTGCCCACGTGAAATAGAACTGTATTGTGCTAAATGCACATGCAAACACCCACTAGAAAACAACTGGAGGTTTATAACATGAGAAAGCACAGTGAAGGGAGACCCATCATATCATCACCTTCATTTTTACTTTTGAACACAGAACTAGAGAAATGAATTGATTCATGCCTAATCAAACCAGCAGCTTCTGGCAGTCCTTCCTTAAAAAGGAGCTCTCACTGAGCTGTAATTACGAGGCATTTCAGACACAACTGAGAGCCAACATTCATCACTCTAAATGAACACTTGTGGCCCTGTCCTGCTCTGTAACAAAACCAAATTGGACTTGGCTGCCTGGAGTGGCTGTTTTATTTCTTCTGTTGACCCCCCAGCAACTTTGATTTCCCTCACTAGATTCCCTGGCACAAGAGTTTTGGTGAAAGTGCCATATAGACAAATTCAGTCATTACTGAAATTTTTAAAACTGTTAGTTTTATAGTTTACTTATGGAAAACCAAAGGGGAGGCTTTCAACACATTGTAAATTGGGTCCCAATCTCCAAAGTCATTACCAAATAATCAACAATAGTTAATAATGTGTTTGATGGTGAAATGTCAAGAGGAAAATGCCAGTAAGTTTAATGCTATAATAAACTGGTATTAACTACATGACCAAATATTTTTGCTGTTGAAAACTATAACTACCAAGTAAATGAAACAATAATCTGCTTTAGGAAAAAAAAAAAAATACCACAGTTGATCTATCTGAAGCAGGATGACAGTCAAGGAATACATCTTCCTTCCCCTGTTTGACAATATTATAATACACCATTGTTTCTAAATGGTACATCTAACCTGGTACAAACTAACTGTTCCACAGAAAATCAGCCAGTAGTTGTTCTTTCACAAGGAATTTGCATTAGAAGTTTTTATGGAATACATTTACCACCAGCACAATTTGGAAGACTATTTAAACATTCCAGAAACCTACAAACCCTGGGATTTGCCACTAATTTCTTTGAGTTTGCACACAAAACAAAATATGAACATTAAGGAGCACTGCAAGAGAATAAAGGCACTCCTGTCATTGTTTCTTCTTTGCCAAAAAATTGCAAAACCACGTAAACAAAGCATAAAGCTAGGGTCATTCAATTCCCTGAAACAAAATAGCAGATCATAGAAAATACTGACAATGGTTTATCAAACCATGAAAGGTTTCAGAGACAGTACCTGACTCCAGTTCTGTGCCTCTTTCCACACATGCAGCTGGTAGGAAACGTGGCAATGCAGCACACACAGCATAAAGATGAGGCCAGCTCTAGTGCTGCCTTTCATCTGCTTTCCTCACAGCAGTCAACTTCTTTTGTTCCTCTTTTCCCCAGGTGACTGCCTGCAAGGCTCCTTTGTGTGTGTTCTCAGAGCACACCTGCACATGGAGGTAACTCAGAGGGATATTGGGGAAAACCACGTGCTCTCCATCCCTCAGTAATTACTCTCTCTGGGGATTAACACAGAAGTGTTTCAGAGCAAACTGGTCCCACCTGTGTCCTGAGACACAGCAAAGTGTCATCAACAAAGGAAAGCAGCATCTCAGGCTGCCCTTTTGCCTTCACTGAGATAATTATGGGTTTATTTTAATGCAGCTGCAACCAGTCAGGCCAGGTCTATTAGCAGTTAAGAAACAATCATGTAGCCAGCACAAAATTCTTTTAAAAGTTGTGATGAGAATATTGGTTTTTCACTAGAGTTGCAAAGTCAAGCCTACTCTAAATACCTCTATCGAATAAATTGTTATTGGAAAAACACAATAATCCAAGAGGAATTGAATACCAGTTATCCTGCTTGTAAACCTGATTTTTGGAAATGTAATTAAATGAAACCTCAAAACATTTTACAAAGTGAGGCTTTATGGCACTCAATTTGACTTCAGTCATATTAAGTCAGCAGACTTCTGGTGATTAATTCCATTGTCATGCCACGTTCCCATCTGACAGTCTGCTGGACTAAATGTAGTCTAAAACATCTGATCTCCAAAGCTAGCTTGCTATTACGGAATTAAATAGGATATTCACATTTAATTGCACATAAATTTGATCATTCTATACGCCATGAGGGACTGTGAATAATCTTTTCCATGGCCTCGGGGGGTTAAAAAAAGAAAACCCACAAAGTTTGCAAATTGCCTTTGTCACACATGAGGAATATTCTAACAGGTGTGGAGCACTCTCAGACCCACAGAACCTGCAGGATGCACACAGAAGGTTGTCGAATCTGGTTTCATAGAAAAAGCTATTGCTAGTAGCTTTGTAATTGCCCTTTCTGGCCCAGTTCTGTGGGAATATATTTTAGAGGAAAAAACAGCCTTACATCAGGGTGGGTGTATATTGTACATAATCAATAATGAATAGGAGAACCTGGGTTAACTTGGTTAAAATTATTTAAATTTTTTTTAAATTAATTAAAAAGTAGTTGTCCAGTTTTCTAACTTCAGCAAAATGCTCTGGAAAATATTAAAGAAATGCCCAGATTAGCATACTCTGAGAATTAGAAACAGGAGGCTTTACCTTTCTTAGAGATATCTGGGTTTAGCCATTTTAAATATATGGTTATAAAAATTGAATTTTTTTAGTCTCACACAAAGGTTCTTTTGTTCTTTGACAAGACCATTTTATGAAAATACAAATGGTATTTTAATATCATCTGATCATGTCTTTCAACCTAATACTTTAGTGAATTTACTTTATCTAGACATAAATAAAAAAGTGAGTCTTAAATATTTCTATTGTGGCAGAATGAAAGGAGGTTGTTATCCTTTTAGAAAAGTATTATTCCAGCAGCAATTAAATATTCCCTAAAGTAAAGACATATCCAAATTGAAGTTAAAAACAACTTTCTTATTTAATACTCCTTTTAGTAGGTTTTACTCGGAGATTTAGCTGGCTATTTACAATAGATGGGTAAAAGATCAATTCTGACTAACTGAAAAACATCCTTAATTCACATAATGCATTACATTACATACTATGTGAAAGTGCAGTTATTGACTGTGCCATTGCAAGTTTGTTGTTCTGTTACGCTGTACTTGCTCCTGAGTAATTGCTTTTTTTAAATTATTAACATTTGTAATTAACTGTAGGCAATTCAAAGAACACACTTAGATCTCCAGGATTATGGGAATATGTTTATCAACAAAGTGGACTTGAAAGTATAGAATTATGTAATCTGATAGTCTGGGAGCAAAAATATTTACATGCAATACAGCAGCAGAGAAAGGGGATGGATTTTTCTCATAGGTAGCTCTTAGGTTAGATAAAATCAAAAGTGTAAAAAGACATCTTGAGGGGGAGATTATTTTAAAGACGTTACCACAGAAAAAGAAAAATGCTAAAAATGAATAAAACTCCATTTTATCATCGGTCTCCAGCTGCCCTTGCCACAGCCTCCTTTGGACTCTGTGAGAGTTGACACTAAAGAAGGAAAGGTTCTCTTTCAGCAGAAATAGAACCCCAGCCAGTTTGTCAGAACAGAAAGGCAGCACTATTCCCAAGAATGTTGAAGCTTGGTTGTCCTATGCATGTCTTCACATATAGATTGCACTTGCTAGTCTCATCTCAATTGCAGGACTACTCCAAATTACTTAGTGAAAGATTTCCAGCAAAAATGTATCTAGTCAGATGCAGTACACAAATGCGTCATGAAAAATAAGCATCATCAGAAAGGATTTTGTCTCCATTACTCAAGCAATTGTGTTATGTTTTCAGCCTAATTTCTGGTCACACAAGGAGGATGTAATACTAAAATTCTCTAAACAAGGAGAAAACCTTGGGAAATTCAACCAAAGTCCACTTGGATGTAGTAAAATATAGGGGCGGGCAGGCAAATGTGTTTTCCAGAAAAAATTCAGCTGCAAATGTCCTTTACAGTTCAGAGAGCTAATTTATGTGAGAAGTACATACTATTAGGATGTTACCTTACTCTCACTAATTTAGGTTCCCATCTTTTTTCCACCCACATCTCAGACCCACCAGAACATTTTATTCCACAGATAAGCAGTGCAGACTTCCTTCCCTCTTCCCCTAGTTCCTCAAGTGTCCAGGCTCAAGCATCTAGGAAGCTGAAGACTTTCCATCAGCTACCATTAAGAGAAACTCATTTTAGGATGCAGTACATATTGAAGACAATGGAATTACTGAAATTAATCTATACTCAGCAGTCTAGATAAGTTATTCAGAATCTGGACTAAATTTTAAGAGACTCACAGAGAGAGGGGCTGGCCCAAATAAATTCAGTGAGTATGCACAGAGCTGTCATGAGTGCAAGTGTAGCATAACACCCCAGCTCACTGCAGGACATCCTTGGAGTTTGTCCTTGTGTTGTAGAAGCACATTCCTGGCAGGTTGCTTCTTGGAGACTCTGACAAAGGGGTCAACCAAGCCCGGTTACTATTCCAAAACAAGTCCTTACAAATACACTTACACTGGCAGGTTGAGCCTGGTCGATTCCCATGTTTGAATCAAATTAAATCATTGCAAACATAAGAAGCCATTATGAGGAGTGTGTCTTTCTGCTCAGTCTAACACCATGTTACAGCAGACAGCCAGGCAGCGAGTATTTAATCAAGGAATGCTTATCAAACTGCAGGTTTGTGCTATTTCCAGGGAAAATATAAAAATAGAAACACCCTCTAGATGTCAATTAAGGCAATTATTTTAATGCTGCCACTCTTAGCTTAAAGAATGTAGGAGCAGCTGAGATTAAATACACTCTGTGCACATTCACTTTACCTCTGCACCTTATGAACTCTTTGCATTACACCATGTTCATTCAAAACTTCTATACTGTGCAATTTAGGTACATTTTACATTGGCAAACACCTACAGTGAATTCAGTCATCTTGTCCATCTAATACCTCACCCTTCTGCTTATTCTTGTTAATAGAGAAAGGGTTGGGGTGGTTTGTTTTTCCTTTTTTATGAGCATTCCTTGGCAGTAAATGAACCAGACCAGGAATGTCACAGGTCTTACACAGGAGATTAAATAGGAGCTCTACACTTTGCTTTTTGACTTTTCATTACTAGAATTAACAGGCACGAGTTAATAGATTGGACTGAGGGGAAAAAGTAGAAGAAAGTCTGAGCACAGACAGCCAGGAGACAAGAAGAGACAAGCCAATTGACATGGAATAGATTCCTTCCTTTTTTCTGCTTCCCCATAAAAAGGATCAGGAAAACAGTCCTGACTGAGCCATAACTTGCTCTGTGGTTTGCACCTGAGTAAATATAATTACCTGCTGTCACATCTCCCCACCAGGCAGATTGCAAGGCTGTAGCTTAAACCCCAGGGTGAGATGATTGCACTTCAGTGCATGCAGACTCATTGTACCTGAATATTCCTTATGGTCAGTGGTGTGGAAGAGCCACCAAATCCCAGAATTCTGAAAAGGAAGAAAAAAAAAGTTGGTTTTGGTTTTTTTGTTTTGGTTTTGGTTTTTTTTTTTTTTTTAAATTTGTTTTTTGTTTTGTTTTTTGAGAAAATAATGTCAAGCGACATTTACCACGTGCCAAAACTCATCTCCAAGGACAATAGTGAAGGTCAGCTATTTTTCATTTTTAAAACAATTAATAAATTAATTCACTTAATACATGAAGATTTGATGACATTTTTACTGAAAATTAAATTGTTCCTTGGATCCAGAATGGAAATTCTGGTCAAATAGGAGAAATGCTAAATGCAAAACAGGAATTAGATGGATTTTAAAGGAAACCTTAACAGATGGAGAAGGTATAATGTCAGGCCTATGTCCAGTCCTGTTTCACCTCAAGACTTAACTACAGTTTCTTATGACAAAGGAGTTGAGATGATTAGAAAGAGAAATACTCTGTGCCACAATATCCAGCCAGCTGTGAAAGGACTCAGGCAGGATCAATGTTAACACTGTCCCAGAATGAGCAACCTCCTGTCCCCATCTTGGGGTGGGCAGGAGTTTATTGAAAATTTGAAACATAGTCAGGTTCACCCTCATACAGCAAAAAAATTTTAATCTCAAATATGTGCAAAGAACAGGAAAATCATTCCTCTCTCCTCCTAGTAAGAATATGTATTTTATCACAAATTATTATAATAAGCAAATACAAAGGTAAATTCCAGTTTTAATACAGGCAAATGCTATGACTGGGGGCTAAAAGCTGATTTACAGTTCTTTTTGTCTGAGATAAAAGTATTTTAAATTATAATCTGGAATAGGGATTAGAGATCCAAATATTCAGTTAAAAAAAATAATCCTTGAATTGATCAAAACTAGCCTAAATAAGATGTAAAATATTCTAGAGAAAATGATGTTGAACTAGACTGAAGAAAAAGACATAATATAATTCATGTTTGGTAAATTTGTTGTTTACTCTGATTGACATATCTAAAAGTGACTCAAGACATGTTTTCAAAAACATTCATATAGTCATCATATATCAGTGCCAAGAAGAAAACACAAGTACTGTAGGAGCAGTATCATAAACATCTCTGTGAATACTTTATTTATCTGCACGTCAAAACATCAAACTTTAATGGGCGAGAGCCTAATAAAAGAAGTCACAACATCAGGCAGCATGAAGAGGGTGCAGACCAGTTTCATTCCAGAACACTAAGAAGAAACAGCAGGATACATCTTAACATTCATACATGCTCATAAGTCCTACTTCACTTAAATCCACAAGTGATAAATTACTGCACAGCTCAAAACAAAGGATAAAATACTTTTAAATTATTTGTTGCTCTATTAAAGGTAATAAAGTAGTCTAACATTCAACATTTACTCCATCATGAAAAAACATATGAGCTAAAGCCATCAAAGAGCAAGACTACAAATTCATAAACCCCGCCTCCTTTTAAAAATGAGAATTGATGGTGGCCAAAGAACTGAGATTAGAGGCAAGTCCTAAAATAAATGCCTTTTCTTCTTCATCAGGTCAAGTATATTAGAGTACAGATTAAAATGATTTGCAGTTCTTCACAAAACCAGAACTTGACCTGTTACTTTCTCCTCTGTTCCTGGGAAATCTATTCCTCTGTTCTTGCCATTCTGCTCCCTGCTTGTAGAGAAATCACTACATCCCATATTCTCATAGCCACTAATTTCTAATTAGGTGTTCAGCATGTTCAGGTAGGGCTGAAAAATTATCTGTAAATTCACTATGTTCCAGCCAACTGACTAAAAAAGAAAGAAAGAATCAAACTTTCTTCAGAAGCAGAATTTCTGAATCCAGATTTCCCATTATCTTCCTCTTTGCAGATTATCTGTCTAATAATGTACTTGACATCTTTCTTCTACCTTTCCTTCCTGAGAAAATGAGGGTAAAACCCAAAGCTCCCTGATGACAGAAATACAGATTTGTAAAGGACCTTGTGATCACCCAGTGGGATACCTGCAGCTGGTACCCAGCTCTCATATGAACATGGGAGAGAGTGACTTTCCCTGGATCTAGCACTGAAGGAAATTTTCCAGACACAGCAATATATATAGCACAACCATTTTATTTTAGATATAATACTGTAATCTCTCAGAGAAAACAATTAAATTCTACTCCAGCCCTCAACTATGCCTCAGCACTGATGTGGAGTGTCCCAACCATCACTACAGAGACACAGCCTGGAAGAAATTGAGCATGGTATGTGTGAGGACAGGTATTCAGAAGGATCCAGCAATAAGAGAAAAAGGGAAAAAATCCCAAAGCCTCAATATATCAGAGAATCTCAGTCTGTATAATTGCAATGGAATTAAACAATTCACTCTCTCCTTTAAGAAGGATTTCTCTCCCATGGTCCTTTTTGTAAATCACAGGCACTCCAGGTCTCCATTTAAAAATCATCAGCTATATTGTTTTTTTTTTTGCCTTAGAATAATAAACTCCGGTTTAATCAGACACCCAAAAAGCTTTTTTTGTTTTCCTTTTCATTAAAAAGTCATTGTGTTTACCAAAAACCTTAAAACAAAGAAAGTCTAGTCGAGTTTCTTAAAGGATCAATATTTCTTAAACACTGTTTTCCCATAAAAGCATTTTCATTTGCTGCCCTGTCTTTCCAGTACAGATAAGTTGTTTCTAAGCCACAGCAGCTGAGTAGGGATTTACACTTTTCACTCTATAATTTGAACCATCCAGGCTTGACTACATGCTGCTCAGAGTGAACATACACTAAATAGGATTATTTTAAAATATATGTATACAGGATAATTGCTAGAGTTTACACAAGGCAATCTTTTCATTATTGAAATTGTAAGCAGGGTAAATGGTGCTGTACTTTCCAATGGCAGGATTTCAATCCATTTCCAGTTAACCACTACAAGGAGAATATGCTCTAAAGACTTTTGCCTAGAAATTGCTACATTATATCTATTGCCGTGTCCATCACAGTGATGCCTTAAGTTTTAGCTTTTATATTTTTCAGATTCTCTGCCTGGTATGTAACTTTGAAACCTCATGTTAGTTGTTAGTGAGTTCTCTTCACAGGGTAGTTAGACAAAACAATCCCTTCCCAGCTTGAGAATCAAGGACAACCTGTACCCAAAAACCACAAACAATGGCAAAGGGAAGGGGGCAAGCCAGGGGGGCTGAGACTTCATGTGGGGCTGTGGTTGGACAATTCACCCCAACACGTAGATGAACCAAAACTTATAAAAAGTGTAAAAATTCGTGACCAGGATCCATCTTGGATTGGATTTGGGTGTAACCCTGGCCAGGCTCTTGCCCATCCTTTTAAGGCCTTTTAATCAATACCTATTTTGTTCATTTAACTCTATCTAGTCTCTGTTCCAGATCAGCCTTTCCAGGCATCAACAGGGGTTCAATAACTAAGCCACTGACTGTGAAATTTGATTCAAGGCCCAGCCAGCTTTTAGCAAAAACTAATGCAAAGTTTCTTACTGATATGGTTGTGGGCTAAAAATCTGTAGCGCAGATGACAACCCAATATAAGAGCAGATTAAAGGATAATGCTTCTGGTTTCTTTTATTTCATATTTTTTGAGTGCTTGGGTTGGCCATGAAGCACCCAGGAGGTCTAAGGTTCAAGAATGATAAAAGACCAATGCTGAAATAACAGAACCTAAGTTCAAAACATGTCTGGATCAACAAGATGAAATATACTGGCAAGGATACATGCAAAATTACAAAATAAACAGAAAAATAAAGTACCAAAAACATGAGAGGCAATTTTATACTCTAAAAGTAGAGCATACAATAAGAAACATAAAAGTACTATTTTTCTCTACATTTTCCCAGTGTGAACAAATGAACTCTGAACTTAATTACATTCTGCATATCTCACTAGTGCAAAGGAATTGGTAAATCACAGAAGCCAGAGAACAGCAGCACAATTTATAGATACACTAATCAGACTTAATTTTAAAGGATAATTAAACGAAGCAATATACTCACAGGTACAGCACGGCAACACACTTATGAGGAGAACTGGGAAGTGAGAGGGGAAGTAGATTGTTTACTCAGGTTTTAAAGCACCTGGAAAGAAGAGTAATGAGAAGTTATGAGGAATAAAGGAGAATACAGTTGTGGTGAATATCATTAAATATTCAAACGTGAATTTTCTTCAGCTTTGAAAAGTTCCCCATTACACTTAATTGACCATTTTAATCAAAGATACCCTGGATAAATGCTATGAAAATGTACACTGGCAAACAGCCTGTGCTAGTAAATTGTGTAGGACTGCTTCACCTCTACCTCCTGTAAGGACTTCAGTCCTATGGCTAGAAATTAGCTAGAAAGAAGGGAATGGTGATGATGATGATGATGGTGTGTGGTGAGTAGGAACAGAGCCATACACACACTGGGGAGAAGAAAAAAGCAATCACCCTTCATATGACAGGATTATCTCTTAGGGGAAACACATGATGCATTCCAAATTCCAATGAATGAAAAGCATTCTAAAAAAAACCCAATAAATAGTATCCCAACTTCTGGATCAACCTGTGCTAACCTGTGCTTGTATTAATCATATTTTCCTCCTATGAACAAGAATAAAAGCAATTAGGTATACCATATCAAAATACAAAAAATATATTAATAATCAGCTTATAGAGAAAAAACCCAAACCTCTCTTAATTTCTGCAGAATCCAAATCAGCTAAGAATCAGAATCCAGTTTGGTGCTTTGGGGTTTTTCTCCTTTTTTCTTACTGTTATTGAGAGGTGAATTTGCCATCATTTCTAGAGGAAAGTGAAAAAATATAGATTTTGGAAAGGGGAGAAAAAAAAGACACTTTACCTAAAACTGAAAGCAGTTAATTAATGGATGCACTTTATTTCAGAGTAAATCTGATATAACTTAGTACACAAACTGATTTCAAGCAGGTTTAAGAGTTAAAAGTAACCAGCTATGAAAATACTGAGGACAGTTACCTTCCTCATCTCTGAGCAATCATACAAGTTCAAAAGATGCTAACATTTTTACATTTAATTAGTTGCCATTTTGATGTCAGCCTCCACATAGCATAAAAGAGAGCACAGCATTGATGACAGGATATGACAGAATCCGAGACATCACCTTTCCTTCCAGATTTTCTAATCATCTTTGTTAGTTTCAGAACAGTGGGTGAGATTCAAGAAAATAACAAGCTCAAAAAATCCCCAGCCTGCCTCTCTCAATCCAAGACATTTTCCCTTTTTCCAGCTGCAGTGAGGTTGTTAACTAAACAGTGATTCTGGCTCTAGGGAATAAGCACCACACTAAGGCTGCTTGGAAGGGAACACAAACTCCCTAAGGCATGCCTGGAGGCTCAGAGAAGAAACACAAGACTGTAAGCTGCCAGTGTTAATATCTGAGATTCTGTTGGGGTTTTTTTTCCCCAGGAAATGAGGTAAGCCAAGGAGAAATAACATCTGTCTGAAGTAAGAACACACACACACATTTAAGTGCTTTTTGAGGGTGGAGAATGAAAGAAAGGGGTTCTTCCTTTTGACTTACTTAAGCTCTCTGTGGGTTTGTTTAGTGTTCAGGCTTCTAAAAGAGAGACTGAGAAAAATGGCAATCAATAGTGTCAGCTGAAGGTGACAAACAGGGCACAAGGTGGCTGCTGGAGGGACACACTGTGAAGACAGTGCCTGGGCAGTGATCAATTGCATTAGGAGATGAAGAAAGACAGAAGGAGCAAAAAGAGGAATCGATCCAGTCTACTACATCTGCGGATACAGGCACCTGGAGCAGGTAGCATGTGCCAGACAAGGCTTTAGCCTGTCAATAATTCATACTGCTTCACTGTATAACTTTGAGCAAAAGTCTTCTTGAAAGCAGCAGTATTGACAAACGTTGTATGGCAGAGTTTTACTAAAAGCTGGCATCTCCAGTCAGGAACGATTCAAAGCATACTGCTCAGGATCCAGTCACCTTAGTCCTTTCTGCTGAATGACTTCTAGGCCAAAGTAAAAAGGCATGTGAAGTACTGGTTTTGACAGAAAAAATAATAAAGAAGCACTTTCAAAACTAGACAGAAAGGGGAAATCAAAAACAATGCTTCTCTTTCACACGCCTCACACAATCCAGCCCTACACTGTTGAAAATGCTGTCATTGTATTTGGCCAGCAAGCCTGACATGATACTCTAATGAATTCAGCCAATTAGAAAGGTCTGGAATTTGAGTGGGAATAATGATCTAAGACATCTGAAGGCAGAGGCTGCAACTGCAAGATGCTTGCAGGGCCAAAGGAAAGGAAGGATGCTATTCACAGCCTGGGTTGTAGGCAGCACCTCAGAGAAGCATCCTCTACTACTGAAATGTCAGCAGGGGGCTGCTACTTCATGGAGAGGGCTCAGACCAGGTTAAATTTCCCAAATTCTATACACTCGACTAGACCAAGTGTAAAAGTAAACACAAAAAGTAGAATTTTAAAACTCAGAAGACAGAAATAAATAATTTCTCCAAAAGTCTCCCACAGGTGAGTAATAATCAACAGAAGAAAAAGTTGATTCTATTTGTAAAGAGGCAATTCAGCCGATTTTTAAATAACTGTGTTAATGTATTTACTTAAATTCCTGGGTTTATTTACTAACTTCAGTATAGCCATTCTCAAGAGAAAGGATTGTTCCTTCAAGCAAAATGTTACAATTTTCAACTAATATTCCATTAATTTATTTCAGATCCTCTAAGTAACATTTATTTATTGTGATAGTTAACATTATGCAAGGTCAAGTCTTGGATTAATTGTGCCTTCGCTGATTGAGATAAAAACTGGTGCTGGCTACTATAAAAAAAAATCCACACAGGTAACTGTAAGTGTCTTTAATGTATTACAGAAAAAGTAAAAGTAGCACCTGCCAAAAACTCGGCACTTCTTAAACCAGAAAGATTCCAAAAGATCCCGTTACATAAATACTCACATATTTGAAGAAAGGCCTGGTTCAGGGAAGCACACACATTTTAGCCCTGGTGACACACATTCCTGACTGTATTTTAAGGAATGTCAGTCATTTCTGCAAGAAGCTATCACTGCTGCGTAAATTGTCTTTTAGACCATGTGACTATTTTTTTTTCCTGGCTGATGACAAAAGTTCTGGTAAATTTTGTGACCCTGAGTTGAGAAAACTACATGAGGAGCATCTAAATTTGGCTTGTCTATGGAACTGTTTCAAACTGTTATACCAAAGAGTGTCTATATCATTCACCCTCTGGTTTTTCTCCTCCCTAAGCCTGGAACTGCTGCACGGTTGTTAATTTAGAACACAGTTATTAATTTGGAACATGTTTTGTTTCCTGCATTTGCTTTGTCCATATTGCACAGCTTCTCCCAGCTGAGCATGCTGTGCACAAGCCATTAATTTGGTACAGAGGAGTTCATCCTTTGCTGAGGCACAGGTCCCTCCCGTTATAAACCAGGCCACTTGTCTGCTCTGGTGCAGTCTCCAGCATTCTTTCACAAGCAAAGCAGAAATGATTCAGCACTCAGCAGAGCCCTAAATGTTTCAGAAACCTGTTTTCCAAGGCAATTGCTGCTACCCTGACAGCTATACTTAGCCTTTGTGCGATGCCTACAGATAGCTACATTTCCAACCTCATTACAGTGCTATCAACACAAGCCAAGCATTTAAAATGTTTTATGCATTGGCTGAACCATATTTTAGTTTAGAAAGAGCAGGTAAGATTTGTTTTATCACAAATAGGCCTGACATTAAAGTAAACAAATCAAAAACATTAGTCTATGCTGTAGGATCAAAGCAAATATCGATTGAAACATTCCACTGCTGCCTACCAATAGTTAGTGAAATTAACTTAGGTTGATTTTCTCCCTTTTATTTTTACTGATTATCCAGCATTTTATTAGCTCCAAATGTAAAAAACTTGTTTAATCCATGATGTCTGTCAGGGCAAGAGATGGGAATAACAAGTCCCTACCCTCAGATGAGCACAGCAGGTTTTCAGCTCCTCAAAAATAAAGGCAGCTGCAATAAATACTCGTGGTTGTTCATGTAGTATGGCACATAAATCTTAAAATGTTCCATGTCATAGCCTGTCCAGAATGAATTATGCTGCTTCATTAAATTCAGATGCACAGTTCCTCTGATCATTTTTGGGTGCTTATCTGCAGTTTGCCTAAGTTCAACATAACTTGCTAATTATTTCCCTTCTCCAAGTCAGACCCACCTAAATCATCACTTCCTAACCTGTGTTGATTTAGCATAGCCTGGTTTTTGGTAATGGAGAGGCCACAGCTTCTAGGAGAAGCTGATAGAAGCTTCCACCATGTCCAACACAGAGCCAATTTCTGATGGCTCCAGACATGGACATGCTGCTGGCCCAGTTAGAGATGTTGGTAACCCCTCTGTGATGATGTGTTTAAAAGAAAACCAGAATAGCACACTCACAGGTTTTTTTCCAAGGCTGGTGAAGAGCCACCACTGGGAACCATCCCCGGCATGGTGCATGGTAGTGTGCCACAGCCGACGCCATCTCAGCATGGCCACAGCGAGCCTGGCCTGCCTGGCCACAGCGAG
>PYHW01009726.1:3229304-3263834 GCA_013186435.1 Turdus rufiventris | reverse complement strand
GAGGGCCCTGCTCCCAGAGACACAGAGAGCCCTTGCTCCCAAACTAGAGCGGCCTGTCCTTAAAAGATTGCACCCCATGGACAAATGGTCCACGCCACAACAGTTCTGGGATGACTGTTTGCCTGTGGGAGGGACCCCATGGCATAGCAGAGGAAAGGCTCCTCTCCCTGAGCAAACAGAAAAATATTTCAAATGATGAACTGACCAAGACTCGCACACTGTGTGTCCCTGAGCTGTCAGGGGGAAGGAGGGAGGGGCTGAGAGGAAGAAAAGGTGTTTTAAAGGCTTAATTTACTTCTCATTATCCTCCTCAGACTCTGCTAATACTAAATTTACTTTATACCTTTTAATTTCACCTTGTTTTGCCGTTAGAATGTTCTCTCCCAATCCTTATCTCAACTCATAAGCCCTTCATTAATTTTCTTTTGCCCCCTCTCCTCTGCTCAGCTGAGAGCAAGAGATGGTGAACAAACAGCTTTAGTAAATGCCTGGAATTTGGCCACTGTCAAACCACATCATGACCGTTGAGAAATTGAGTCTCTTTTATAAAATTATTTGTCTTAGGGAGAAAAAGGAAAGCAAGGGAAGGAGAGACAATCAGTAGAAAGTCCTTTACAGGACCAGAATGAGTGGGAACTCCACAACTTAAACAACATCTATTTGAAAAAAACCCAAACTGCATACATTTCTAAACTGCTCATAAAGTATTGTCTCCACTAATATGTTTCTGCACATTTTTATTTTTTTTAAGAATATACCCTTTTGGACAGATTTTTAAAGAAAATATCTCTTGCAAAAATCTTCTTTGAACAGAGAGGTTTCTCCTTAAGTGATTTAGTGTCTGTGTGTGCAAAAACTGGAGAGGAATCTTAGAAGTTAAAATAATAACCCCTGAACAAAAATTGTCCTGCCATGTACAGAATTAAATTGTTTAAAATGCATTTTTTGCAAGTTGCACTCTGATAAGGGAGACAGGCTTTCAAAGGATGGAATTTGTTCTAATGATCCACCTGGAAAGTATTTTTTAATTCAAAATTAGAACTTTTTTAGAGAAGTAATGGAGTATTTCTTTTTGATAAGCCACTTCACAGAACAGGGATCAGAATGCAAATTACAGTTATTTGCTCTAAGTGGTTTCCATTAGAATGGCATTAATATGAAACATTTTCTTTTTCCATTTCATCAAGACATTTCACAGTATTTCTTCTACCTTTAAGACATGGTGTATTAATTTAACAAAATTATATGTAATTTTGGGTGCATTATGTATGCTTCATTTACCTTTTGCAACGTCATTATCTTATTTTTCATGTTTGAACCTGTCAATTGATAACACAGCTACATCTCCTTAGAGAAGATCATGTTTCAGATCAGAGAAGCAAAGTCAAATTACAAGAGTAATTTGTGAAAAATTGAGGGGTTTATTAAATAAAAGGATGACACAAGACCTTGTGTTTAATAGTCTGAAATCCTGTAGGTGAAAGCTTTCTTTCTCCTTCTGCCTACTCTCAAGTATTTTACACAGTAACACAATGAACTGATAAATATTTGGGGTTTTTTTACTCTGGTGTAAATGAAGGGGGCTGGCACAAAGATACTGTAGTATGAGTGACCAGTAGCACCAAGAACACAGGTAGAGACTATTCAATATGTAAAAGAAAGTAACTTTCATCTAAAGTTTTTTCACAACAGCTGTTCAAAACCACTTGGTTGTGGACAGTGGATCACCACCCCACCCAAGGAGCCTAAAGGGGCAGGTGCAATTATCAGAGTATGTACTGCATCACCCTTTAGTCATGTCTAAAAATTGCAATTTTACCAGCTTTTGTTTCAGCTGCAGCGCCTGTAAACATCATTTCAATCCCCACCGCACAAAGTGCCTTCTTCCCTACTTCTTACTTGAACAAAAATTTGTGTGGTTGTGCAATGAACACAGATATAGAGCAGATCTGGGATAACATTTTTCTCTGGTTTCTTTAATATCAATGCCACATTTTCCCCATAACTGTTTTCAAGTCCAGCTGCACAGTCAACTATAGTAGCCCAGCTTGGAAGCAGATATAAATTCAGCTTTAGCTGGCACTCCTCTAAAAACATGTGCTCACAAAGTGACACAGCCTGGAGAAATGGTTGCCATTTCAAACCCCCTTAAAGGCTTGGTGTTCCAGGCCACCAGGAAGGTCACTGGATAACCTTACAAAAGCAGAGTCACTTGCTTCACACCACTGCCTCAAGAAAGCACAAGTGTTCTCCTTACTCCTCTAATCTCTAAAAGCTTTCAAGGATGTGAACCAAATTAAAACTCAAGAAACAAACTAAAATATTCAGGACAATCTCCAGTGCCCACTTGGTTCCACCACAGAGGAGACACAAGTTTTTGTCTTCCACAGTCAGCATGCACACAGCTTCCCACACAGGCATCAAAATCTGGGGGAAGTCACAAACACAAAATAAAGAAATCAATTATCTGTCGTGCTATTTATGGAATTATAAAACATTTTTTTGTCCTTCACCCTGCCAAGTGCAGTCACTTCCATGGTAATGTGCAGTAGTCTGCACTTGTAAACCCAGCACTGAACTCTTCTGGATTAACACAGTGAAAAGAACCTTTCCATTTTACTATCATTTTTATTCCCTTGTCTCAATGCTCTGGCTTTGCAGAGAAGGCCAAGAGAAGCCCAGTGGAAACTTCTAGCACACAAGCTGTGAATTATAGTCCTGGAAGTCTGTCACAGGAGCCAGTGAAATCACAGATAAAGTATTTTATAATGCAGAACTCTTTGAAACACACAATGCTGAAAAAGGGAAGAGTTATCCATGACATCTGTGGTAATAACCTGCCAGAAAAAGTTGCAACAACTATCAGTGAATACAAAAAGACAAGTCAGCAACAGAAATCATTCTGCTGGAAGAGATGGACAAGACAGAGCACCATTATAAGGCGATAATGATAAACAAAGAGACTAAGAAAATTTGAGCTTTCTATTAAAAATGCAGAAAAATGAAGGTAGCAAGTGAGATAAAAGCAGGAAGGAAAATGTAGTCAGGATGATGAGCAAAGAGCATGCCATTAATAATTAAAGTGGAAATCCCTCCATTAGTGGCCACTATGGACAATTAACTACTGGTTTATTATTTATTTTAATTACCTGACCATTAGGCAGACCACATTTTAAAAAACCATTAAACATAGTAGCATTAGGTTTCAAGAAGAGCAGCTCTTTTATAACCTGTGTTAACTAGTTTACAACAGTCATAATGTGATTTTAACTATGTTGGCTGTGTGGCTGCTGAAAAGTGGCTCTCTCTTCATCAGCTGACTATTGATTTCCTATCAATCCAGAGGCTGCACTATTTCATTATTTCTGTTACATGTCTTCTGTTACGTTTTAAGATAACCTGACACACACAGGATGCAAAAATTGCCTTTGTTTTTTCATGTGTTCTGGTTTTGCTTGGTTTTGGTTTTTGGGTTTTTTTTCAAATGTAGAGATTAATATTTGAAAGGAAGCAGCCCAAATCATTCAGCCCTTGTTTCAACAAATTTCTTGGAGTCTCATCCTCCAAATGTCTCATGTTTTTCAGGTCTCTCATACCACGGTGATCTGTATGTCAAAGCATCACCAAATCAGTAAATGAAACAGACATTGCCCAGCAAAAAAACCCTTTCTGAGATTGCAGGTTCTGAGCTGAAACCCTTTAGATCTCACCTGTCCATATCTGTATCTGTATGTGTTTTAGTGAATGAGGTGGTCATGCTTTCCATGGCAGAATAGGACTCATAAATACTAAAACATGAACAAATTAGTAAAATACAAGCATTTTGGTCTCTAGCTCACACAGTGAAGCAGGGATCAGTACAAACTGCTGTTGAGGGGTCAGGGCTGAAAGAGCCCAGCCCTCCACTCTCCCTTTGCATTCACTGCTCTCCTGACCTCAGCATTTCATCAAGGTTGCAGTGTCTTGATAATCTATCTACAGTAATGGGCTGGGGGCACAGAGTCATTCACACCATCACCTGTTGCATACAGGTAAAACCTTACAAAAGAAAGGCCCTGCAAAATCATGGTTCAGGCCTGTTACCCAGCTTAACAGCAGCAACAGCCCTTCAGTGGGAATTACCCGTAAGAAAAGAATGTAAACATCTTTAGGGAAGAAGGTTTTTGGCGAGCACATACAGCAGTAACTAATAACCAATTAAAATTAAATATGATGTTTTTAGAAAACCATATAAATATGAGCTGTGAACAGTAAAGATTGGCTATTGCTGCACGAAGGAAAGGGGTCTTGTCCATCTCAACTGCAACGATCACCATCTGCATAGGCAGACTGAAAGGATCTCCAGTTAGACTCAGGACAGCACTTTTATTTCAACAGCTTATTTCTCCTCAGTTTAGTTTCATGTCCTCTATTGTTTTAAACCTTCAGTGGTGTGGTTCTGCTTCTGTGCCCACCACCAGACAACATTGAAAAGTATGGTATAAGCGAAAGGAAAAATCCATTTTCTTATTCACCATCTAAGAAAAATTAGAAAAAGCTAAGTCAGGAAGCAGTCTCATATAAACAAGTGACATTCTAGATGAGGTCATAAATGATTCTCAAGGTATTTTGAAACAAAAGACAAAAATGCAGATGCAAGAATGTATTTGGAAATGATACATTGAAATGAAGGAATATGACAGAAAAGCATTGTTTTGCATTAAGACAGAATGATGGGAAACTTCAGCAAGGTAGAATGCTGCGAATTTTGAGAGAAGAATGAGAGAAATTGATGCAATTTTATGTACCAGCCTTATGGCATTTCACAGATATTCAGAACCTGTTTATAGCCCAAAATCATTCAAGTAGCTCAGAAAATAGTATTTTCCTGCACTGAACTGACCCTGCTATTGGGAGGATAAGGAAGAATACATCTGAAACACACATAGTTGTTTCTTTCCTTGGAACAGAGACAAGATAATTTTAAAATATAATAAAAATGAAGTCTATTAATCAGCTTCTCTTGCCAAAACTTTTTCAGTGTAATACTTGTATATTTATATAAAATAGGGTCATGCTGAGAGGAGATACTGCAGGAAAGAGATCAGCAGATTTTTTTATGATGTCTCACATTTGGTCCAATGATTTGCTGATGCAAATCCACTGCCCCAATCCTTCCAGGCCTGAATTACCTCCTTTTCCTTTTCAGCATTTCTGGACTCATCTGGCTTCTCAGTGATCCCTTTCAGCTTTTTTTTTTTTTTTTTTCCCCATGTCTTTTCCTTCTAGCTTAGGAAGACCAGCATGCTCTCCAAGGAATCAGCTGAGCACCAGAGCTCACATAACAGATTAGGTTCACAGAAGCAGGAGAGAAAAGAAGTCCAGCTCTATCCTCTGTCATGGACCATCAACCACCTTTTGAAAGTTCACCCTAACTCTAGTGCCCTGAGGAAAAGACAGTCAGAGATTGACATTGAAGTCTCTATTCTAAATGAGTTAGAACCAGATCCTACTACAGATCCCTTTCACAGGGAATTAGTCTGCCATTCTGTTATTATTCCTTCCTCCCTGAATTTAAGAAATGTCTCCAGTAAAATCTTTATTGCAATCGTGCATTTATGCAGAAATATCTTACTATGTCAGAACTTTTCACCTCTCAAATATAGTTCCAAAAGTCATGACTGGTTGTATATAGGATTTTTAATTTCATATTGTAATTTCATACATTTCAAAATTAATTTCATTAATTTCATGGGGAACACAGGACAGCAATCAGCCGGAGAATGTCATGCATTACAACCAAAATAGTATTTCTACAGAAAGACACTGAATTTGACATTACTGTTAGATTCTGAAGGTCTATTTGTAACCTGGCAATTGCTCTTTACAGAGAGGAACTGACCACAAAGGGTGAAATTTCCCTATCTTCTACACATAAACATCCCATCACCATTCTTTTTTTAACTTTGAAATAACTACGGCACCTGGGAATGTTGTTTTGCACCATCCTTTTTGTTTGTCAGTACTTCTCACTAGGCTGCCTCTGATAGCAACAACTGTGTTATACACTCCTCTAACCCTGCACTCATCCAAGCAAACTCTCTCTTGCAATTACAGAAAAGCAAAGAGGCTCCAATTATCCCTATTGCAACAGCCATGGGAAGATGCCTCTGTAAACTGGGAGGCAGCCTAAATTCAGGACAGGGTCATTGTCTGGACAGATCTGCTTGAAAAAGAGGAACACATGGATTTTAATGGAGCCAGAAAGGACAACAACAAAGTGCTTTGTTGAAGGTTTCCAGAGAGTGACTACAGTCCCATCCAGGCATTAAAATTACATCTCTTTCTATGTCTTGTGACAGTATTCACCATGCTAAAAAGGGATCTAGGGCTTAAGCTGGCTGAGGGTTTTCTTCTTTCCTTGGGTTTAAAAAGAAAAATAAAATTGAATATTTCTTTCCAGTGTTTAAAATTATTTTATTTATAAGCTTCCTGTAAGGTTCCCAGAAGAAATTACTCCATTTCAGAGTAAGACAATTATCAACACTAACATATAATATTTATAAATATACACAGAGTGGCAGTTACTCACTAATGTGCTCAAAATACTGCTGTGAGAATCTGACTATTACCGGATTTGAACTGTTGGATGCAGATCTTAAGCACAACAAAATGAAAACCATGCATTTACATTCCCTAGCTTGTGTGGGTGATCCAAGCATTCATCCAGCAGGAAGGAATGGTAGGACAAAGACAGACTAATTTACCCACAGATTATTCCACCTACCCCATAATCAGACCTTAATTATAAACACAAGTCCAGTTCAAGTCAGAATTCAAAAACTATTGATAGAGAAGAAAAAGTGGACACATGAATAAAAGGTGTTGAAACAGCAGCTTCTTCACAATGGAAAATAATTCTTAGGGAAATTTTGCATATTGTTGTCAGAAATACATGAAAATGTATAATTAAAAAACTGGTGACCAGGTTAATTGCCTAGTGTAACAGAATTATAGAAAATAGTGAACACCTCAAAAAATATTCTACACTCAAGTTTTGCAACTGGTTTGATGGATCACATAATTATATTTTGGGGGGAAGAGCTACGGCCATATTGTACATATCTCATGTTGTCTGGAGGCTGAGAAAGTGAGATGAAGATAAATCAGTACTTTACATATCAGTCCATGCAATCTGATTTCTTTTATAATAGCACAGATTTTGATGTTATTGCCATGATACAGCAGTCAGGTATTGGCAACAGCCAGGAGCTTCATTCCTGATCTGCAGTGCCACTGGCCTCCAGCCACTGCAACCCTTTGTGTGCACACTCCACATCTTTATCAGTTCCACAGACCACTTTTTAAGGTTTTACATCCATTCATGTCACTTTCAGTAACAATGACATCTTCTTCAAGAACGATCAGGTGTACTTGTGATATTCCCAGCCTACTCTGTTCTTAAATACCTTCAAGGACAGAACAAACTGCCCCTTTGAAATTAAAAAAAAAAAAAATCCTGATGTACTACAGTTCCCTTTATGCAATTTGGCTCTATTCCAGAGCCAAATACTGGCACTATACTTCAAATTTCTTTAAATTTATTGAGTAAGATTTCCCTCTTTAAACACTTCTAGACTGTCCTCCCAGATTTACTGGCAAAATTACCATTCTCTTCAGTAATGCACTATCTGGATCCATGATAATGAAAACCCCATTTTAATCCAATATTTCTTTTCTTCTGTGAGAAGCTTTCCAAAAGAAAGCACAGTTAGTAAGTTGTTTGAACCATATGATATTCATCTAAGACACCTAAAGATTAAATCTCTGAACTGACAATAACCTTCTCATTAAAACTGCTTCTCAGTCACAGCAAATGTAATGCCAAATTTTGAGAAGGATCTCAGATGGTACAGAGAATGGATCAGCCAGAAAGTTTGGCAGGCTTACTGAGAAAAGGGATAGCAGATGAAAAACATAATATTTGACCCATGGATATTTGGACACAGGTGACACACTGAAAGGATTAAGTTATTGTCAAAATCATGGCATTGGAGCTACTTGAAAGAGTCTATTGTTCCAAAAGAGAGATCAAGATGACAGAGCCAGACCGGATTTCTGGAAAACGTACAAAGAAAGACAGTTTCTGAGAGCTGGTCTTGCCAGGTAAATAACTTAGTAAGAAATCATGAGAGCATACTGTGGAAAAGTTCTGCTGTGTGCCCTCTTCTGACAGGAAGCCCTGAATCTGAATTGCCAAAGCCTCCTAACAGATTCTGTTCTCATATAGTATTAAATTACGTGGGTATCTCCTCCTCTTTAGGTCAGAAGCCAATGAATTTTAATTCTTTAAATAAACCTAATTCTATCAAATTTTACCAGATGCAGAGAAAACAGCAGCCTCTTTCCCTTCAGCACGCTTGTTCTTTTGCACTCAAGCCACATTGACAGACGTTGAGCACACTGCTATGAATTAGAACACACAAATACCAGCCACACTAACAGCCAACAAGCACAAGTTCCCAGTTTCAGAGAAATGCTTCAAGGATTAGAGGGACTCTTACCTTCTGGATTGCTGATAGCAACTCCATTTTAATTTTCCTCTGAGCATAGTCTTGCACTTCATGTTGGGCATCAGCAGTCTGCAGGTATGGCTTGTGTTTACTCAGCAGCCAAAATTTGAGCTTTCTGAAATAAAAGACAATAAGGAACTACTAATCTCATAACCTGCCTCATCTCAAGGTAAATACTTTTAGCCAGTTATTTGTATGGATCATGAAAATTAAGGTCTCTTGGAAGTTTGAAACAACTTAATTGAGGTGCAGTGCAGACCTTGGAACAATCAGGATCTGTGTTATCTATTCCAAAGGGCACATGCCTGAGAACACACAGACAACCTGCAGTTCATTTGGAAAGAGCAAATTAATACCTTAAACACAATACAATTTAATTTTTTTTAACATTATAGTATTTATTTTTCATCCTATTTTTATGCTCTGTTTCTTCCAGCTGAAAGCCCTGTGGTAGCACTTTACCTTTTATTAGCTATTTATATTAATAAAATTGTATATAATGTGTAACAGCACACTATAAATTCATACTGGAATAGGCAAAGCTTATGATTACTGGGGAAGGAGGTTGTTTGGGTTGGTTTTAACTTGTCATTGGGCAAATTTACTTATCTTTGTGAACAACATTTTATATATATTCTTTCTGAAAAACAAGGTATTTTTAAGCAGTAATTTACAGCAGCCAGAATTTTTTTCCCCAGTGTCAGCTCATTTGAATCCTTTTCCAAGTGATCAGCAAACTTGGGAGGTAACAGAACTGACTACACAGGAAAGAACGTCAGCTCTGATTCTTTCCTGATATTTTTAGGAAAGAAAATAATTCCTTTTTTAAAAAAGTTCATTTCCAAGCTTGGGTTGTTTTTTGGGTTTTTTTTTTCCCTTTCAGTTATCACAGAAATAGATTTCCTATAAATTACTAATATAACAGTACTGATAATTCTGAAAAGGTTATATGGAAATTGTACTAACATAAAAAGTTGTATTTGGCAAACTTTATGACAGCTTTTGCTATGTTGTTGGCTGATTCAAATTTTCTTCCAGAATATCAATCATATTCCTACATTTGTAGACTAAAACATGAATAAAATATGAAAGTTTGACATTAATAAATATTAATTTACAAGTTTTTCTTGAGTTCTAAACTCTGGTGAGTTCCAAGTGAAATGCTAGTAGGCCGACTTCACAAAGCTCCATTGACCTCTACTGATCACGATGGAATTTGCTTTTCAGAACATTCCTTCCTGGGCAGTCCACAGCACTTCCGCTGAATAAAGTTACATTTACCATGTGAACCACCTCTATGAGAGCTACATAAAATTGCTAGGTAATTTAACTTGGTAAGAAAAGATAACATGAGTAGAGCTTAGTAATAAGGTTTTTAAACAATGGTAAATTTACTTAGTGATAACGAAATTATTTCAATATACCTTCAATATATTTTGTTTAAAAGTGTAAGCAAGATAAGATAATGAGCATTGTTCCTATTTTAAGTTATGATTATACTCTGAAAATGAAAGCTAATAGGCTGAAAAGTATTTATCACATAATAGAGGTGCAGGCACTACATGATTAGCAAGAATCAAACAGAATGGACAAAAAGCTATGCATGAGAAATTAACATTGATAGAATGACACAGTGCAAGAAATGTGAAGAAAATATTAGGAAGACAGAATTACTATGTAGCTGTGTCTAGTAATTTCCAAAATAAATCAATGAGCCAATACTTCTTCCTACATTATTGTTCCTATGCAATAACCAGAAAAGGAGTATCTCAGCTTATAAAAATGTAATGTTATGGAAATATTCAAACTGTGCTAACATGTTTTAAATATAAATGTGTTAGAGGAAACCAATTTATCCTTAAACTTTTTTCCCTGTGAAAGTCATTCACTTTAACAAAACAAAAAAAAGTTTTATCTAGAAAAAGGTTTTAACATAACATTTTATGCCATTAAAAATGAAACGTTTGTAATAGTTTTAGTTTCTTCCCTTAGATATTTGTGTTACCAAACAAATTACAGAATTTTCAGATTCTGTTCTGAATTAGAAAAAGAATTAGGTTTAGAATGTTGCAATTTCCCATAAATGTGTATGCCTTTTTTTTTTTTTCTGAAACTGTTCCTAAAATCAGATAAAATTTCGGATTCTACTGAATATTTTCACTTAGCTCCATAGGTCAGGATCTCAGTTGAGTGCCAGGAATCTCAAGGGAACTGCAATGAGCAAAGGCTGAGTAATTCTGCTTCAGAATTTTTCTAGTGCCAAATAAAAATTAAGATGCAAGTTTTTGAGGTTTTTTTTAATGTTAAACTCAAGAGAAGTACTAAATCAACATGACCAATGCAGAAACCAATTCCTGATCTTTCAAAGGAAAAAAGACAGCTCTGGAAAAAAAGATTGACCTTAAAAACTAATTTTACTAAAATAAGCTAGCATTAGCTGGAGGCAAATTTCTTTTATTCTCAGCCCTGCATGAAGGTCAGTCTTGGACTGACAAATTTCAAGATCCTGGTCTTAGAAGGTCAGCTCAGGATAACATTAGTATGCTAACAAAATACATTTTACAAGAGGAAGGGAACAGAGGTACCAAGGTGTCAGAAAAGGATCTTTAATATTGTTAACTCTTTTTGACAAGAAACAGAAATTTCCACTGGAAAGTGAATATATATTCATGAAAGGTTCAAGCATGAGATGAGTTTCTGTGATTATGACAAAATTTCCCTACCATTATGATGAGACTGTCATCCTGTATATGAGAAGGGAGGAGAAGAAATATGGATAGAGGTTTACTCTCTTTCCAAGCCCAGGGAATATCTGTGAGCACTTGTCACATCTCTTGGTGTTTCTAAAGCAGCACTTTCTGCTTGACTATAAATAATGAAACAGAAACCTCTTCCTTTGCTATCAGGCTTGTTTTTAACAACAAACAAGGGGTATTTTTATTCCCATTATGTATCCCTAAAAGGAATAAAATTGTGGTGTAGAATTACACAGGAGAGTGTTATAAACTCAACAGAATGTTTGGATTTACCTCATACTCCAATAGTTTCAAAGTTTAAATACATACAGTTTCTGAAATAAAATCCAATATGGACATCCAATCTAAATCCCTCTCAGAGTTGATATTTCCTCCCAGGGGAGAGTCTGAAATTTCCTACCAGAACAGGACATGGAGCTTAGAGTAAACAAAGAGTAAAAATTAGCAGGAAAGCAAGGTATGAACAAAGACCAATTTCACCTCTTGTTCTAATGTTGTGGTAACAGCTCTCTCTACATCCTGTTACATCCTCATCTCATTTGCATTCAGACACAACATCAATTAGAAATACATTTAATTGCATAAACAGGCATCATCTGGGAGTTTTTGCTCCTATACTTTGGACATACTTCAGTAGTAAGGGGACCTCCAAATTTGTCTTTTAGACACAAAAACCTCAGAATTTCCTGGAGAAGAAAGGAAACCATTTTTTCCTCAAAAAATTTCCTCCTAAAATGTCCAGCTCCTTTTACAGCAAGTTTTGCCAGTTCACATCTCATTGAGTGAGGTAACACAGTAAAACTGATGTAACCCAGCATGAGTGATCACAAAATACAGCAGTCAGAAAGACAGGCAAGGAACACGTGGGTAATAAATGTATAAAATGTGTTATGGGACTTGCAGGGATGCAGCCAGCAGTGAGATGATACCAAGCCTTTCAGCAAAGAACCACCTTCATCATTTCCTTTCAGACAAGTTTCATTGGAGATTTCACAATGAGAGTAATTTTACTCCAGCATCAAGTATTTTCTGGTGACTTTAAACCTACACAATATTTTCTAATTGTTAACATCAGCATTATTCCTACATCTAAGGCACAGAAAAGTAAATTCAGTCATGTCTGACTTAATGGCATCACATATCCCCTCTAAAAGGACAATCTGTATGTCTGCTTTACACATGACAGTTTTTCACTAACACTTACTTATCTATCATGATCTCACATTGATTTACACTATTAGTATAAACAGATTGCTGGAAATTCTGGTACTTGACTCACCTGTGTACAAGATTTCATTGTAATCTAAGAAATTTTTCAAGACCTGATTGCAATGCCTGAAAAGCCCACTCTCAGGTGAACTAATAGGATGCAGAATGAAATTCTCCCCAAAAACCAAGGAGGCAGCAAGAAGGGTAAACCAACAAAAATGCTTCCATTAAAAGTTTTGACCATGATGCAGGTTCAGATGCTCATTTTGTTCCCTTTAGTTTGTTACTTATGCATAAAAGCCTCACTTAACTAACTTGAAAACAGCAGGGGAAAGAAAACCCAAAACAAACACAAAAAACCAAACCAAACTAACAAAACCTAAACAAACAACAAACAATCAACAACAAATCAACCCACACAAACAAAACCAGAAATAGCTCTTGGAGACCAGTCCTAAGATCTGAAATCTCACTGTGTAATTCTGTTATGACTAAAATCCTTAGATAATCAATTATAGAGATAGGTGAATAGGAATCAGCCTCATCCATGTGCTTTAAATCCTAGCTTGGATTAATGAAGGGAACAAGGCAATATCACAAAATACAGCAGCTATAAACAAGTACAGTTGAGCCACGTAAATGCAGACTGCAGCAGCATTCCTCAGTAGCAGCCAGCAATCTGATTTAATGGGCCATAAAAAATTCTTACATTAAATAAAATGAAGGAGCAGTTAAATTCTTTTCTTTTTTTATTTTTATCTTTTTTTTTTTTTTTTTTGCAAAGCCTTGAGACACTGACAATATTTACAGCCCACACACAGAAACACAGATGCGCAAAAATTCATCTGCCAAAATAACTTTCCCCAAAAATGCGGTGGACTTGCCTGAGTGACGGTTTTATTATTATGTGATTAATAATGCTGTTGAGAAGTACAGGGTCAAACCCTTGCACAGTGGTAAAGATGTGGGTAAAATTACCTTTTCAGAGTAAGGAAGCAGATCAGTCATTTTTACACAAATATGAAATCTATACATCATTGCATGTTGCTTTTCAGATCCATTCTTTTCACTGAAGCTGTGGACACCTAATGTACATAGAAAATGATCTTGAATAAAAGACTCTACATGGTACAAATATCATTGAGTTTACCTAAACTGCAACAGATTCTGTGTTTATTTCCACAGTAGGATCAAGTAAAAATGATTATATCCTTTTGCTGTATTTAATATTTAATGCTTCAAAGGTCAGTTATTTCCAGCAACTAAAATTAATTGTCAAGTAGAGTGATTTTTCCCTCCTCATCAACACATTTACATTTGTGTTGATATTTCAACATAATAGATACTTCAAACTTTCAGAAGAAAGTACAAATTCTTTTTGTCATTTGTTCCTG
This sequence comes from Turdus rufiventris, assembly GCA_013186435.1. Classification (NCBI taxonomy): domain Eukaryota; kingdom Metazoa; phylum Chordata; class Aves; order Passeriformes; family Turdidae; genus Turdus; species Turdus rufiventris. The sequence continues at coordinate 3,249,923 of PYHW01009726.1, read as the reverse complement.
TTTTGTGACTGAGATTCAATCTTGCATCCATGTACAATTATGTTTATGGAAAGGCTGTCCAAGCAGGTTCCACTTAAAGAGGAGCTTACAAAAGCTTGCTGCAAGCTGTTTATGTGGGCTGTATATGAACAGTTCCCTCTTTTCAGCTATCTCATTGCCTTTTCTCACTCTCCTCTATAACTGTCCAGCAACCTGTTCTATAAACTCTTTCTCAAATGAGGTTACACTTACAAAAACATAAGGCAAAGAAAGTCCTCACCACATGGACTTCAGGCCATTCTCTTCAGCACCCCCCCCAAAAAAATCTATAATTAGAGAGACAACTTTTCAGCTCTATGACATTCAAGGTCTGAATTTCTGGGGGAAAATAAAAGGCTGCATCATTTTTATTGCCCATCTCAAGGGATGCAGCAATTAATTTTTTTTCTCAGTTTACTAATGTATTTCATGGATGCTGTTATTGTTATGGTGATAAAGGATGACTTTAAAGTGAAAATGAAGACAGCATGACTAGAAACTTCAGAAGAAAATTTCTCTACCAGGGTCAGAGAGAGCAAGTGAAATACAGAATTAAGTAGACAGTGTTGTTATAGCCCAGAGATCTTCTTTTCTTTCCCTTTCCCTCCTTTTTCTTAGAGAAATAATAATGCCTTGAAATAAACTGCCAGAGTTCAAACAAAACTCTAGTGCCAACTTCAACTGTTCAGTGATTTAAGATGCCAAAGTAACCTTGAAATATTTGCTACTACTTTGTTTCACTTTCCCCACCTGGTTTTTTTTGGTTTTTTTTTTTACTCAATAAAGTGATTTGGGGGAGAAAAAATAGTAAAGAGGAAGGAAGATTTAAAGTCAAATTTTGATCAAGAGACTACCTCTGCAGTGCAAATGAAGCAACAGTATAAGAAACAGGAAGGAACAAAAATAACTATGATCCTAATTCTAAACAATGTGTCCAGTGTCTTTACTGAATTTGAATTTCAGGAGGAAAATACACGTTTAAAGCATGTGCTTCAGTCCTTTGCTGGGCCAGGGAATCTATTGTAAATTAGACCTTGTGTGTAACATTTCTTTTTCCACAGAAAATAAAAAGCTTTAGGATGCTCAGTTCATCTGTGGGCTGTGAGGACACAATGCCGCGTGATTTTATAAGCAACAAACTGCTCACAGGTTTGGGAAGCACCATCAATAGACTATCACAGATCTATATCCCCTTCTAGTAATATCCTCTCCCCAGTATTTAAAAATTGTGTCTTCTGCATAGTTTTTCTTATTTAACAAAACTACACTTCTTAGCCCAATCCACAAGGGCTGATACTTTCAGGTAACTCACAAGATCCAGTCAGACTCTGAGTTCAAACACACCTAGCTACTATTTTGATAATAACCTCTACATATCAGTAACTATCACTGTGTAGGTCTACACATCAGTATATCAATGATTATCAGTACATATATGTATATATGACAGTCAATTATCAGTATTATCAACACAGACTTATTATAAATGTATCTAATTCTCTCTCATGCTGTTTTTCTTACTTTTCCTGCTATATTCCCTTAGCAATAGCTGCATTTGCTAATTTATATTTTTGATTTTTACTTGGCACCAAAAGTTTACACTGATCAAAACTGGTTTCCTCTTAACCATGCAGATTACCATCCTCCTCCACATCTGTACTTTACAAAAAAAGAAAGCCCAGAAAAACTATCTTTCAGGCTTTCTGAATGTTCTTAGTATCACTGTATAATCATAATGTCTCACATTCTTGTACAGAGAAGAGAGATCCCAATGGACAATAGACCATCAAATGGAAATGCCTTGTGTTGATCATGCTTAAAATACAGCTTGACTTAGGCTCTGTCAGCAGAATTCACCTCTCTCAATGATTTCCTGACTTTTGGAGCTATGAAGATTTGCACACATTCTTCACCCTTAGAGACTCTGACTGGAGTCCCTGGGCAGAGATTCTGCACAACCACAGAGGCCCCTCATGATGAATTTAGGTGAGGCTGAGCTGATATCAGCAAACAACATCTAGTTTTTCTCCTATCCTCTTTAAGACAATAGACACTGTCTCATGAAAATAAAACAAACACAAAGCCACTCCAAGATGTGCCAGGCAACTTTGCAATGCTCCGAGTTGGTGTAACTACAGAGAGTACTCCCAGCAAAGAAACCTCATAACCCAGAGATGAAAAATGAGGCTGCAAACAGAATTCATTCCCCCAGGATACAAATAAGACATATAAATACAAGTATAAGTACATGTCTTGAGTTAAATAGCTGGCAACAAACACGGTTTTCATCTATTCTGAAATTTCCCTGAGCTATCTTTCCCCATTTTTAGAGCTCTAGCCCAGTTTCAGGCATTCAATGGTACATCACAAAGTCACAGTATTACAGATTACAGCATATTGCAGCAGTAGATTTTATACTATACAGGTACCTCTGTAAATAAAGGTAGTTAATTATTAAAACCCCACTTTTCATAATATTTAGACAATTACAGCCAGAGCAGTCCAAAAACCTGAGCTGCCAGAGACGAGACCAGAATAATACAAGCAGCCTGCTCACAGAGTTTGTGCCAAGCCATAAACAGTGGGAAGAGGAGTTGATTCTGCCTCCTGCAGAAAGCACAGTGCTTGAATAACCTCAAGTGATGACTGAAAATGACCTGGCTGAAAGGCTCAGCTCTGTGGTCACACCAAGCTAATTCTTTTTTTTTTTTTAAACAAGGACTTCTCTTTTCAAAGGAAGGATTTTTGAAGAGGATTTGCTCTTCAAAACGCGAAGGAAAATAATAAACTTAGGCTCTAAAGCAGAATTTAGGAGGAGCTAGATTAAAAGGATTGCACTGTCTTAAATTCCCCCCATGATCATGGGTGTTCAGCTCCTAAGGGCAGGTATAAATTGAGTATTGTGTCACTTCTCTGCCCCACGGTGGGAGGAGAATATTCCAGCACCTATCCCACAGCCTGAATCCTGACTGGGACCAGAGCAGCAGCAGATGCTTAAAGAAATCTCTCACTGCTGTATCTTGCCAGTTTTCATCAGTTTCCTGCTTTTGTTTCATTCTCCTTACCTCTTATACAGTGAGAAGTAGTGAATAATTATTCTCTATTCACTCTCTCCAGGCAGCTCATAGCATTGCATTATTTGCCCTCTGGAAATTTTATTTTCCCCAAGCTAAAACTCCTACAAACATTTAATCTATTTTAGCAGTGGAGCAATTTCACATGTTCTTCTGCTTTATTGTTCTTTCTGCACTTTACAGGTCTATGCTACATGTCAATTTTTTTCAACATTTTGAGATGGTGAAGGAAGCAGACATTCGCAGACGTATACAATAACATGAAAACTATTTTCTGTTTTCTTCTTCATTACTTCCAAGTAATTTCTGACACCATATTAGCTTTGTTGGCTGTATTAGCAAGCAACATCAAAAAAAGATTGATTTTTATTAAATATGTCCTCCAATTTTCTGTCAAATGCCACTGCTGGCAGAATGTATGACTCTCCTTGTATTGTATGCTGAACATCCCACTATGCTGAGAGACTTGAATGATTGCATTCAAAAAAGAAGTCTATTTATCTCTGCAAATTAGTCACTCTGATATCCTCGGGATAATTACAGTATTAAAAGTTAGAAATTAAATTAAATAAGTGAGGGACTGGTTTGAGAGTTTGCAGCTCTCTGCAATGCCAAGTGCCAGCTCAGGTCAGGAAATTAAAAACACTGTGATTAGCTGAAACAGAGAAAGTGCTATGAACAAATGAAGTGGGCTCACAAGTGACTCCTGTCAGGTGCTATTGACTTGTTTCATCTAGTCAAAACCTCATAATTTGAAAAGATATATGAAAATGGTATCTTTGGGAGCACAGGCCCTTCAGACATGAGAGATGTTACGATTCCTGTTTTAATGGCCCCAAAAAGAAAACCAGTGTCTGCTTCCTTTGCATCACAGCCTGGACTTGCCTGCTGATACAATTTTTGTGCTTGATACCCCTGCCATTTCTGAGATCTGGAGAGATCACAGCCAGTGTAAGAAGGCAACAGGTAACTCTGGCAGTGCCACCAAAACTTTGCACAGCTATGATTACTGATGTTCTTCCTATGTAACTACTTACCCACCAAGGGCTGCTGAAAATAGAGTGATTGCAGAAAATAGTCATTAAAAAAACAAAATATAGGACAAATATTGACTATTTTTTCCTCCTTGGTGTATCCCAAATTAGAAACCAAAGAATATAAACCCACTTCTTTACTCACTCAGAAGGCATTCCCCAGAGACAGTGGGCTGTGGAGGCAGCATATTTTGGGTAAGGAACCACACTGTGACCCACTGTCCCTTCCAGCACCACATGCAACAATTGCCATGAGGATGGGAACCACCTCCTGCCATGAACTGAACCTACAAACCAGCAAGAAACCAGCACAACTCCTGGAAATGCAAGCACAGGTGGTATTTTCTGGAGGAATACAGTGTGCAGGCACTGCTGTTTGTAAATGGCCTCTGACAGGGAGGGCAGAGATCCAGGGTGGAGCACACGCAGGGCGAGGCTGAGCCACAATCCTGCTGGAAAGAGGAAAAGTGGAGGCTAAAATTGGCAGAAGTTACAAGCAAACACATGGACCAAATAGATCTTTGCTGTGGAGTTATGACACTTCATCATATAAACTTCTGAGGAAAAGAAATGGAACAGCTCCAAACAATTGCTGTAAAAAGCTATTAAATGAAAAATATTTCTACTGTTTTTAATAACAATTTCTTTATCTCTGTATTAGCTGCTCAAAAAGCAGCTTGAAAAGCACAACAGTAGTCTGCGCACGGCAATAGCCTCACTGAACTAAAACAGAAGTTCATAAATGGGGGGGAGTATGATTAATACATTAAATCATACAGACTACAATCAGAAGGGAGCAGTGGGACACTCAAGTCCAGACCATTCATTAAATTCTCTTTAGAGAAGACAGCAACAGCACAAACATGAAATTCAGCAGTCAGGATTTTACTACAGGGGACATGATTGCTGGAAAATACCTCTGTGACCCTTGAGCAAGGAGGGCAATGGATACTTGATTAAAACTTCAGCAGCACTTTGAATGTCTGTGTATGACTATATATGTTGTACAAATTAGTTATTTTCTGTTTCTTCTTTGTCTTGTTCAAAGAGATACATTAACACACTTTTTAGAAGAAAATGAAAACTCTAAGTATTATGAACACATGTTTTTTTTATAATCAAAAAAAGTATGTATTAAAAATATGGATTGCCTGGAATTATCTCCTTTCTGAAACTCAGTTACCACCTGCTACTCCATGCAGAGCTTTTTCTGAGACAACAGACGAAAACACACACTTGGTTTGTAGAAGTTATTAAATGGAGGTAATTAAAGAAGTTACACAGACATCTTGGAATATTAATGCCTTCCTGCATTAACACAGGGGAAAAAAAAAGAAAAAAAAAAAAAGGAAGAAAAAAAAACTGATTTCAGCAGCCCTTGGAGCAATTTTCTCTTTTTTAGGAGCTTAGTACTGGTGTAAGGCTTTTTTGCTGTGCAGAAGTCTCGTGCACACATGAAGAATCAACTTAGTCTAAAATAAGCATGCTTTTAACCTAAATTTAGTTTGAAATACTTACCTAAATAATGTTTGAGCATAGTCTTGAACAAGAAAAGCAACTTACACTTAAGAGGCTTTCATTTTGAATAGGGATTTGCAATATCAGGTACAATATCAGTTTCAGAACTTAATTCAGGACCTGTGTAAGATCTTACTTGTCACTCCCAAGCACACAGCTGCATTTAAAAGTGACAATCTATTGTGCAATGTTGAGTTTTTAACAATCATTTTCCATTCACATTGTAAAGACTTTTGTTTTAGCTGAAGGATACTTCACAGCCACCCAGTGCTGCTCTGGCACATTTAAAAGGCCTCATCATCAATTTCTTTGAATCAAATTGAAACAGAACATTATGAAAGATCAATATCCTTTGTAAGCTATAATTGTGCTTTTGAAATAAAAATACACAGCAATAAATGTTAGTGTCTATGTCTGGGTATAAAGGGAGCAAATCCCCCAGGAGGGTGAGGAAAAGCTTGAAGTGGCAATTACAGAGAGAGAGAGTTACAAAAGTCTGTTCGTAATTGTGTCTACATAGAGAAAAAGGGGATTTTTACATACTTTAACTCTTTTTTCATTTAGGATTGAAAGCAAATCTTTCTCAATGCTATTAATATAATAATATTTTAGAGCATAGAGTTGTCAGTTCCCCCCTGAAGTCACCATGCAGATTATCATCACACACTGTAGTGTATCACATAACATTTTTGCCATTATGAATGCTTCATGTATGTCACAAAGTTAATTTTAGCAGGCTTTAATGTTTCAGTACTAAAATTACAGTAAACCCTAATAAGTTCTGTTTCTAGAAGTTAAAGAAGAAAGAAAGTTTAAGAAGAAAGGAGATTATTAAATATGAACATTATTTTAAAATCCGTTCTCCCTCTGTATTTTACCTCAAAATAGGATTTTGCAATGAGGATGATAAAGGAAAAGCTTACACAACATCAGCACCTTTTCACTATTCCATCTTTCACTGAAAGGCCCTTCTTGACTTAAAACGTGTCTGTCTAAAGACAATTTTTGAATAGTTTTACAAAGTCAAAGGAAAATATTTGTTCAAGTGAAATCTACCTAATTTATTCTCATTTCTGACTTTACTAAGAGTGAATTAAAAAGAGCAGGAAAGCTTTGTAAGAGCTCAAAAAAAGCTTTTATAGACTGATAGTAGAAAAACACTGAGTTTTCCTACTGAAAAGATTTATTTAATCTAGCAGACAATATTCAGCATCACTGCAACAATCAGCATGCTCAGATATGGAGCATCAGCAAAATTAATGACAAGGTCACACCTTCCCCCTGAGAAAACAACAGCTGCTGAAACACCTTAGCAAGGTGTGCACTGGCAACTCTGTTATTCAGACTTTATAAATCAAGCCTGGGTTTTTTTCTGAAAAACGTGTTCCAGTTTATCCCCCAGACCAGCTGAAGGTGAAGTCTATGACTTATGCTATCTCATTGATTAGCCTAGATAACAATAACAATCTTTCTAGGCCTTTAACACCAAAATATCTTACTGATATTAATGATAATAACATGGTCAAAATTCAAGGACAGGGAAGAAAACTTCCTAGTTTTCAGCAGGGCTGCAGGCTCACTAGTATTTATGAAGTCAATAAAACATGGGTGGACACTCTACTGATAAGTTTTTAAATATTTTTATATCAACATCACGTGTACAAGTCAATGAGGAAAAACCCAGGTCCACGGGTAGCAATTCTTCTGCACAGCTGATCTTTAAGAGACAAGATGCAGTGAGACTGGCGTGTTGATCTCCATTAGACTCTGATAGATTTTAAATAATACTTTTAGTTATTCAAAGCATGTTGTGATCCTGACATGTTTGAGAATACTTAGAAATGTGGGTGAGAATTAGAACTGACAAGCCATGCAAAGAATCTAAGTGGACTGTCATTTTTATTTATAGTGCCATTCTTATGTTACTGACATCATGATTAGGAAGACTGCACGTCACCACCTCTTTTGTGCATTAAACAAGTTGCACTGTACCACTGATTGAGCTTAAGTGACTGTTCCATACCTTTTAGGAAGGATGGACTGATCCTAGCAAAGGCATCAAGCCACTCTTCTAAATAAAATAAATTAACATAACTACATTATAAAATGATCAAGTGAACTGATACCACTACAACAAAGTACATCTGATTGGATATATGGTTCATATTCACCCCAAACCTTAAATAAAACTAACAAATATTAATCTTGTTTCACATCATCTTTAGCTCACAGTCAAAAGGCTTTAGCCACTCACACATCCCTAGGTTTTGATTTAAGTCCCAAAATAAGCCAAAAATAAGTCTTGAATCTGTTGAACCCCCACACTACACAAGAAGCCAAAGACTCCCATTCCTCCAATGAAGATGCTGGGGCTCTTTTGGCAATCCCCCAGTTCTTCATGGTATTTCAGTAACAAACACATCATGTAACATCTTCAGGTGAATTAAAGGAAATGAGAGGAAATGCAGTCAGTGTAGTAGTCTTAGAGCTGAGGTTTAATGTACTTTGTGTGTGCATTTTGAAAAAGTTTCAGACTTTTTAAGAAAAAAGCTTGGAAGAAGATTCTAACCATACAGAAGATAAGTTGAGATTTCTGTTGCTTCAGGCACATAGACTTACAGAAGAACATCTTTGACATTGCCAAGCTTTCACAGCTCTGATTCACCTGCCTTCCAAATCTACACACCCTGTTTCTTGTGGCATCCTCTCCTGAACTCCTGCATGTGTCCAAGCTCAGTACGTGTCCCCTGTTGAGGAGAACTCCTCTCTGTGCCCGTGTATTTCTCACCCTGACACACTCACCTGCCTCCCCAGCTCACTCATGGCAAGTGATAATTCATTCAGGAGCTCCTACCACCTGCAACACACCCAGGTGGTTCTGTCAGAGCCCATGTGGGGACAGCACAGGCTGGCACCCACACACCACAGTGCTGAGAGGAGGTCCAGAGGCGACCTGGCTTTAGCAGGAGCTCTTTGATCTCCTCCTGACTGTGGTGCAGACAGCAGCAGCGAGGGATGAGTCTGCCTGTGGCTGTGCTCTGTGTGCCCCGGGGCTGAGCTGAGCTGGTTTGTCACAACTGTGCACCAGCTGTGAGAATCTGAGTTCCTGGAGGGGAGGGAGGGAGGGAGGGNGGGAGGGAGGGAGGGAGGGGAGCTATTTCTGTAACATGCCACGGCAATCACTGCTGATGCATACAGCACACTGTCCAAGGAGACAGGAGATTTACTGGGGTGTTCACAGCAAACCCTGCCCTCTGCCCTCCGTGTGACATCTGCCCCAGTGAGAGGTGAAGCTGGAGGGTGTGGGGTGCAGGGGAGATGCACAACCCCAGGCTTGGTGTGCTCCCCCCCAGTCCGTGTATTTATATATGTATATGTATGTATGTATATATACATGTATGTATGTATCTTTGTCTATATTTACATATATATATCTATACACACACACACATATATAAATATATATATGCACATGTATATCTGTGTGTGTATTGACATATATATACACACACACATATAGAGGGGGCTGCTGCAGTCCCCTGTGGGCCAGGGCTGTGTCAGGAGCACAGATGCACACTTGGGTGCCTGCAGCACGCAAAGACAGCCCATTCACACCGAAAACAGGAACAGGGCTTAAAGACTGGGCAAGCCCTGATGACAGCAGGCACTTAACCTTTTTATTTCCCTGCTCTCTCTTTTTTCCATGCTCATTCTTCCCCCATTCATTTGCATCTGCCTTTCTTTCACCTGGCAGGAAAATCCCACTCCTGCGTACTTTTCCCATTGGTTCCAGTTTTGCTCCACCTATGCCCACTGCTGTTCCTGATCACATTATCTAGGTCATCTACACTTTCTAGCACATGCTGGCAAGGTTACCCAAGTTCTGTTGATATTGCAAGATTGCACTGCCCCAAAGGCTCCCTCAATTATCTGTCAATGTCTCTGTCTCTCACCTAGCTCCCCGTTAACCACCTGGGCAATCCAGCTAAGCTCAGGGCAATGTCTGTACCCAAACCTGGTATTTCTGATCCCATTACTGAGGTCATCTCAATTATACAGAATTATTGTTATGGCTGTCTAGGTGCTGTTATGGCTATCCAAGCTATGAGAGATTCCCTTTCCTGAAAGGTCCCCCTTGCAATTATTGGCATTTCTCACATTATTCCCCCTTAGGCATCTGTGCAATCTGACCACACCCCACTGCAGCACACACCTTCTTCACTCCAATCATTTCTGCTGTCAGATCTTCTTCTCGCACTTCTCCACACCTTTACTTTTCCTTTAAACCTGTCTATCCTCCCAACTGCTCATCCCACTTACCCTCCCATTCTGTCTTCAAGATGGATACTCAGAGAAAAATGAGATCATTCATGGAACGCAAGCAGATCAGATTTTCCCTTGGATAGGGTTGGAAATACCAGGCTTTTTTTATACATTTATCCTCCAGCAAAGGAAAAAGAAACCTTATAATTTGTTTTGTTAGTTTTCCCCCCTTCCCTTTCCCCACAGGGAAAGCAGGGTCTTAATATAGTCTCCCTCCTTTCTTTTCCCCATCAGATTTTTGCTTCCATTAACAGGAAAACAGTCATCTGTAAGAACTCTCTCCAGCAGATGTCAGTTCCTACTTCTGATAATGAGAATTCTGCAGTGAAAACAAGCAGAGAAAAGGGGATGATGAAGCAGGACTCTTCAGCGTCAGGAAGATGAAAAGTTTCTCTCCCCATTTACTGGTGGTGCAACAGCTGAGCTTCCATTAGTTTAACTCATGCACTCAGGATTCATGTCTTTGCTCCATTAATCACTTCATCTCTCACTGGGAAAGCAGAAAGGCACACAGGAGCTGCTTTGTGTGATCGTGACAAGATGCCCCCATGCAATAAATTACACAGAAAAGGGTGAATAAAGCATAAATTTAAACTGAAACTGGCAAAGATTCATTAATATTGATACAAATAACTATGCTTTGATGTTTTGGTATTTGCATGGGGCTAACACAGGTACACAGGGCAGAGCCAATTCCAAGAGGTGCCAAACAAAGCCCCTGTGGCCTCCATCCCCTATTGCTCTGATCTCCTCAGATCACACACCAGGAGTCAATCCTGTCTCCCAGCTCTCCAATTCCTGCAACACCAAAACATTCATTTACACTGCAGAACCACCTGTTAGAGACAGGATTCATTAGGACTTGCTCTTACAGTAAGCAGAAATAAACGGCAGGAGCACCAGACTTCTGCCATAAATGAGCATTCTTGTGATCATTTTTGTGTCATTCTAGCACTCGATCTTTCAGCATGGTGCTGCTGTGCCTGACCTTGTCCTGAGCAGGAAGCATCAGTGTCTCCTCCTTCTCAAATAGTTTGCTGTGGTTCAAGGCAGCCTAGCATCAAGAAGGGACCACCCTGGTCCCCAAGAATTGCTGGCATCCATGCAGTGAGTACCTAAACAGACAAGGGACACAGAGCAATTTCCTTCAACTTGTTTGAAATATGTACAGCTCTTCAGGTAAAGAAACAACAACTCAGTACCTTTTAGTGGAAAAGTGGAGCAAAAAAGAAACTTTGAATTCCTAAAGAGGGAAATGGGCAAATAAATCCCACCCTGCTGTGATTGTTATATTTAAGTTAGCAGGAGTTGAAGGTGATTCGATTTTGTAGGCCAGGACTTTGCAGAGAGATATAATTTTGATGCCATTCAATTTGGGGCACATTAAGACCCCAAAAGCTGCTTTCCAAAGAACATGTGACTTCTGATAATCAACATTCCTACTTCCAAATTAGGCATCTAAAAGTACTTTTTCAAAACCACAGCATTGATTACTAAGGCAAAGACTGTTAGTGATCAATTCACTATGTCAACTCAAATTCTAAAGAATATGAATTTATTCAAATTATTTCTTCAGAGTCAAAACTGACACTTAAGCACTGAGTATTTACATATACCCTTAAGCAATTGCTCTCTAATTATTTTTAAAATAACCATAGTAACAAAGTGTGATCATAAATCTCATGTTTCAAGGCTGGCCCAGAGTGAGGACTCAGTATTGTAAAAGCTGTAAGAGATTAGCCCCTTACAGCAAAGAGCATGGAGCCTGAGTAGCCAAAACAGATAAAATATAGAGGAAAGAATATAAACACAAAGCAGACTGATCAAGGACTTATTCTTGTTTCTTTGGAAGAAAAAAAAAATAGGTTAGTAAGCTAGGAATAAGCCAAACACAAGTGTGGAGGAAAAAGGGGACATTGATTCAAGAGACAGAGAAATTAAGGGAGGCAAGTGGGAGACAAAACAGATATGGAAGGAAATTACAGACTGGGAAAGTAGGAGAGAGAAGGGATCAGATAATATGAGCAACTGCCACAGAGCAGAGCACATACAGACAGAGCCCAGGAAGGACACTCCAAGTCCAAAGGCGCCTGCTTTGCCTGCTTTCACATAAACCACTCCTCCTGTGTGATACAAAAATTACATCAGTGAGCAATCATCTAACCTCCCATGGAACACCTTTACCTCAGCTCAGAATCTGTTTTTCAAGTCAATTTTTAACACTGTAAACTCCAAAACTAAATTTATTTCAAGCCAAATCCTCCATAGTGCTCAGTTCAAGTCTTAGTTTTACAGGGGTATCCAACATTAATATTTTTCATATCTGAAATGGCAGCAGGCCCTCATAATTATTAATTTTGTGATATAGTACTTGAAAAAGAAAAAGATATATCACTAAACAGCATCATTTATGGTTGTGTAAAGTAAGCCTAGATCACTAATTTGTTATTTTCAAAGTCACCTCAAGATTGGCTTTTTGTTCCTTTCCAAATTTCCCTATTGCTCTTCACAAGCAAGTGTCTGTATGTTCTACATGCTCTACACCTTGCTCTGCGTTCGTTGTACCACAACTGAATTTAGTTTGTGTTTCACATCTGTGAATGTTTCTGCTCTCTCTATAACCCCTACAACTGGTTTTACACAGCTCACAAGGCTGCATTCCTTTGCTTACCAGGACCTGACCGCGGGTTAGTTCAGTTTTAGCTCTGGTGTCCTCATGTAGCTGTACTTTTGAGGTTTCTGCCAATAAATGGCTCACTCTCCACACAATAACTGCTTGTGGTTACTTTGCATTAGTTTAAAGAAGATTCATAATGTTTAGTGTTATGTTACACATCTTGAGAAAGGTAAGCAAAAGGCAGAACAAGGTAGGTCACTATCCTTTCATCACTACACAAAAATCTAGCAGGAACTGGGTAACTGTGGTTACATAGAAACAGGATAAAAAAATCTCCAGGCTGGCCAAGACAAGCCCAGACAGTCTGGCAGATGTCAAGACTACACTGATAGTTTAAAACAATGCTGTGACCAGGCACATTCCACAGCAGCTCCACATTTGCCAGGCTACAGCTACACCTGTACAGGAAATACAAACAGAGAGAACCCCTACACAGCTCTGGGCAAAGCTGGCACTGCTGTTATCTCCTGCCTCACGTGGTTCCATCATTAATAACACAACTTTGCTCTCTCCAGTCAACTTCCTATCTGCAATTTCCTATTGTTTCAGTTTAATATTATGTGTTTAGGTAAGATTTCAGCTGTTATTTCTGCTCCATGTACCAGGCATACTCTAAAAGAGCATCTGTAGATCTGGCTTGATTGGATTTTTTTTTTTCCATTAATATCCATCTTTCCTTTCTTTTTATTAATCCATTAGGAGAAAAATTAAATTTGTATGGCTTATGTTCCAAGCCCTTATGGTGGGGTGTTGGACCTATATGATCTTCAAGGTGTCTTCCAACCCACACCATTCTATGATTCTATGATTCCCAGAAATCCAGATTAATAATCCAGGCCCTCAGCATTCAAGTACAGAAATGTTTTACACTTTTATTAAGGGAAGATTAAACTGCAAAAGTAGAGTTGATACAGAAATCCTGAGTAAAGGAGTAAATATTCAAGCATATGCTCTTTAAGTATGCAATAGAAGTGTTTGTCACCTTCACATAGCTTATATAGGAGTCAGACTAACAAAGAATAAAAGCATCTTAAAAACTGGGACTGAGTAAACTTGTTTGGATTTTTCTGCCTGTGAAGTCCTACAAATTATGCTTCAGTTTATCTGCAAGAGTATCCTCACAGCTACAATGATTAAAAATATTCATGAATGGGCCCTGGGAATCTGAGAGTTATTAAAACACAGAGGCTCATATCAAAATCCTTAGAAATAACTTTCTAGGAATCACAAGTCTGTAGGACATGGAACAGGGATGGGGGAAAAAGAAGGAAGGGATTCCATGAATTTATTTTTTCCCTAGAACTCAGGCCATAACCTTGACCATTGAGTAGTCTGTGTCACACCAGAGCATTTCCTGCTGAAATTCCTTCAAAGATTTTGAGTTTCTCATGCTCCTTCCAGTGCCCTCAGAGCGGTTTTGTCACTTCCTCAATTCATGATTTAACTTGGAAATTTCTCTGCAATTCTTTAACAGAACAGTAGAACCATTGCCTAAAAAAATGCCTTATGGGGGAATATCTTAGAGTGTTTTCCTTTAAACAAAGGAATAAATGAATGTGAATAATTTTCTGTAGCCCCTTTCTAAATCTTGGGGTGAAGAGTCTATAGCAAATAAGAGAAGTTTGGAAGAAATACCTTGTAACTGGTTTATTCAACATAAACAGCAAGGTGTGCTGAAGCTTACACAATTTTGTATTTTGGGAATTGAAAAAGGGCAAATTCATTTGAGAAGATAAAGGTAGAAACAAGAGCTGCTCAACAACAAGATACAAGAGCTGTTCAAAGGATGATTTTTATTTGCCATCCAGGATGATAAGGATTCATCATAAAAATTTTCCACTTTCCTTGGAGTGTGTGGGGGAAAACCAATCTTAAATGAGCCAAAGCTAAACATGGAAGGAGGAGTGAGAAGAACTCAAGAGAAAATACCAAAACAACAGCAACAAAAACCACCACCAAAAAAAAACCCAACCCAAAAAAACCTGTTCCTGTTTGTTTTGACTATACTACATTACTTCAAAATTCTTCTGTCTAAGCCTCAAGAAAGCTGGTTTCTCAAAGTTACTGAAATTCCCTGCCTAATTTCTGATGGAAGCTCAGATAAAACCAAAGCATCCCTAGGGAATGTTATGTTACAATTACAAGGATGCAGTGTTTTCCAGCAGAAAGACAATTTTTCCAGAAATTGTAAGCATTTTAAATATCAGTACCAGTGTTGATTCAATTACTGTAGATTAACATCTCAATCAACACTTTTGAATTTTGTATAAATTATTTTTCCTGCTATTTCACTTAGCTTTGAGGTTTTGAGCTTAAAATTAAATTCTGCTTATATTAAAAAGTGTTTCAGAATTCCATTTTAAAACCTTGAAGGAGTAGGCAAACAAAGAAACTTCCCTCTAAGTTTATTGCCTATTTAAAATCTTGGTTTTTATTCCTTAGTGCTGGAAAATGGAAATGGCAACTCATTTGAAGGTCCAGGAGAGAAGCACTGGCTGTATATACACTGGCATATAGATATAATTATAAAGATGTTACACCAAACCCCTAAAATATAACCAGAAAAATCTCCAGTAAGCTTTGTGCCTATGCCTGGTTTTATTAAGATGACAGTTTTGCCTTCTTTCCTCTCAGTTTGTTTGTTTTGGTTTTTTTTAATGTACTTCCTTTTTTCTTTATGTTTTAAAGAATATTGGCATGTTCACTCTTG
The DNA here is from genome assembly GCA_013186435.1 of Turdus rufiventris. Taxonomy (NCBI): domain Eukaryota; kingdom Metazoa; phylum Chordata; class Aves; order Passeriformes; family Turdidae; genus Turdus; species Turdus rufiventris. Next base: position 3,234,569 of record PYHW01009726.1, on the reverse strand, counting down.
TCTGAATACTGGGAGTTTTATTATGCCTCAAAGGAGTATAAATAAAGCTATTAAAAGAACATGTATTTTTCTCTTCCTAAATCTCAAGGTGAAATTTGTTTTCAAACTAGGTTTGTCCTTCATTCCTACTATTGTTTGAATATGTTGTTTTATGCAGATTAAAAGTTTAGCACTTTGTGGCACTCATTTTGTGAGTTCATAATACAAGAAAAAAATAGATTTGTAGGTGACTGAAAAGTGGTGAGCTCAGTTTTCACTCCATAGGAAAAGAGCATGGGAAAAGCCACAGCTCCAATATACTTGGCGAAAGAAGACAAGTGAAGGGATTGCAGAATAGAAACTGGATGAGAAAATAAGGTTCTTTTTTTTTTTTTTTTTGGTCTCTCCAGAGATTACCTGAGAACTTCAGTTTATGAAACTGAACCATTCAAATAACCTATTTTCCACTGTTCTGACAGTCATGCTTCTCTGACAAGCAAGAAAAAATTGCTTCACTTTCACCCAAGTTTAGTGGCATTAAATACAGGTGTAGCCAATAAAGGTGTTGCAAGATTATTATTATTATTATTATTATTATTATTATTATTATTATTACTATTATTATGTTGAATATCAACTGACCTCAGTTTGCACAGACAGAGCAGCAAGAGGCACCTCTGGCTGGCAGAGTTGTGATGTCCCAGCTGGACACTCCCCACTGCAGAGTTTGCAGAGTTTGCTGAGGAAAGAGAGAATTCAGACAGTGCTGGACCTCACCTCTCCTTCCTGACTTTTGCCTGTCACTGCAAAGGGAATAAAAGCACATTCTCTAAACATCAAATGGAATTTTTTCAATCTTTATGTCATCGTGTATCAGTGGTGTGTTGAGTGTGCACAGCTGTGTGCTGCTGCTTGGCTGTGACAGTCAGGATGAAAAGTCTGGGCTGCCCTTGGGAATTGCTTTGTCAGACTCCTCATGCTGACCCAGAAGCCCCATATCTCCAAACCAATGTTTAATCAGTACTTCTTGGTTCAGTTTGTCTGATTAGGGACCCTGAAATCTTTAGAATTATCTCATTAGATTGGTCAACAAATATGGAAACTAGTATCGCTTACACATTATCAGTAATTTAGTACAAATCCCAGGCCCCTTGTGAAATTATTTCAGTATTTTCTCTTGTTTCTCTTTTATACACCATAGATTTTTTTTCTCTGTCCCTTTTCCTTAATTCCTGATGTTCTGTTTGTGTTTTATCATTTCACACCAAAATTTAATGCCCCTAAAAGTCACCTGTTAGGAATATCTTAGGTATTTTTTCAGATATAGAGAAGCAAAGATACAAGAGCTGTTCAAAGAGTGATTTTCATTGGCCATCATATCATATGTGAAGTAGAAGCGTTTGTTCTAATTGAAATAATCAAATTATAAGTGCCCTATAAAATGGGTCATTCCTGTCTCCTAAACAGGATTTTTCCATGAGCCTGCCAGTGAGCTGAATCTTTCAGAAGTCAGCCATCACCTCAACATGAATTTATTTATGTAAAAGAGAATGTATTAATGCAAGGCACACAATGTCTACATTGAGGGAAGACAGTGGTCAGGTGAAGGTGAGACTCAAAATTTAAAGGCTGTTGTAGCTAGAAATGAGGAAAACTGTCCTTAGAGTACATAAACAGCTCACAGGTACAGACAAACACTTGTGGGTATTTCCAAGTTGTGCTAAGACTTCTAAAGCTAAGGTGTAAATTGGGACACAGACTGAACCTCAAAGCCCTGGGTTTGGTGGGTTTGTGTGCCTAGGTCTTTTGTTTGTTTGTTTTTTTATGTAGTCAGACCAGGGGGACAGCAAAGCTTTGCCAACGTTTAAATCCACAGAGAAATGCACATGAGATAAGCAGCTGTCACTGTAAAAGGTGTTGCTCTATGTCCCTTCTTTGCCCTTTCCACAAGGATACAGAGGAAAAGCACTACAGTCCTGGACTGACAAGCCAAGGGATCAGCAGTGAAGCTTTCCCAGGCAAGGAGAAACCTGTGCAGACACAGCAGGACACGGCCCCCTCTCCACGCCCCTTCTTCATTTGAGACCAGCCTGACATCTCAGTTAAGCTGTTTCCAGCTATCAGCATAGCAAAATATTTATCCAGTTAATTTTGGGCTCTCATCAGGATAGTATAGAAAGTCTGACACCTCTTGAGAAAACTGAGTCACATCAAATCACAAGTCTCTGGCAGAAATTATATTTGAAACATATGCTGCTACCATAAAGTGCTGCTTTTATTTCAGGAAAAGACGGAATCTGAAGCGGTCTGCATTGCACAAAGAACTACCAATATTGCCATATGCCCACTCAAAAGAACTGGTCTGAAAGCTGCCTTTAACTTGTGCAGGAAAAACTGCTTTTGATCTCCCAAAGGAGGTACAATAGCACCAGCTATTTGTGCCCAGCACAAAAGCTCATTTACCTCATGGACCAGCTGCAGCCCATCTTTGGCCTTGGCTGCCAAGGAAGCTCTTTCATCTCTGTTCAGCTGAAACCTCCCCTGATCTGAGCAATAAGACAGAAACCACACAGAGGAGGGGAAGAAAACATCTTGCTGGTTACAAAACAATAACCAAACCTCTCCCCCAGCAAAGTCAGCAGAGAAGTATTTCCTCCGTGTAATCACATTGTATTAAAGAACTCCCGTGTCTTTCTTGTGCTTTGAAATGGCCTCTCTAGATGTTCTCTATCTCCATCACATATTTCTCTGGCCATCACATATGACTCTGTCCTGCCCCCTTTGCCTTGCTCAGCAGTCACATGCAAAGGGAAGAACCAAAAGCTGGCTCCAGGCTCTAACAAAAGGACTGCGGGAGCTGAGAGATTTTAGAAGCCACATTTAGCAAATGTTTTTTGAAGAACTTGAACTCCTTTTCTAAACTCTCTATTCTAACAGCATATTTGGGAAAGGAGAAAACTTTTTTTAAGAGAAAAAAGGATTACACTTCTGTGCTCCATTCTTATCCAAAGAAACCTTCTTTCACACATGATGTTACAGCATCAATAAAATACAGCAGAATGCATGGGCAGATCCTTTAGTAATTTGAAGGTAAAAATAACAGAGCAATTGCAACATTAACATATACATCTGTAAAGAACCCTGGTGTTCAAATCTTATGGCTAATAATAGTCAACACTGGTAAGAGTTTAAATGTTGTTCATAATTTCTGGTTGCCTTTGAAGTGTACCAGATACAAGGACTTATCACTTTACCTCCAGTCAGAGGGAATTGGCCATTTTATGACTGTCCTCTAATCTGCGCTACAATTTGATAATTACTTTTATTATTATTAATTAGCTTGGCTGTTTACCTGCATTCTGATAAGTACAGAATTCCAGAGCCCCAAAACTCTTGACTGCTGCTTTTGAACAATCAGAAATATGTAACAAAAGGCTTGCACTGAGGTCAGGGAGGAAATTTTAAAATATTATATACAAAGACATCAGACTGTTACTAAAAGCAAATATACTGATGGCATCTGTAAACACTGCTTGGAAAGACAACACACCTGCTTTTCACCTCTAACATGTCTATTTCAAGAACTAAGCAAATCATGGTAAGGTAGCAGCTCTAGCCCAAAATCTAATGCTCGGAATGAAACCCAGTGTCTAAAGATGAAGTGTTCTTTAACTGATAATGTGCTCTGGAAAGTCAGATAAGGGCCCTTCCATTTGCCATGTGCCACGTTCCCATACAGGAATTTCTTTCATTTTAATACATTGCATTTCCCTATAAAGACTGTCTTAATCAAGTGAGCAAACTCTGGACCTGGTTCAACATCTTTCAGGGGCAAGACATTTTCAGCAATTGCTATTTTTAACATGTGCGAACCTGCTCTACTAAATTTCCTTTTAGCATTGTCCAAATAAACCTGCCGGAGTATGTAAATGGTTCATATGTTCTGCTTTTTTCCTTTTTTGAGCTATTTTGGATAGCAAATGACATTCTTGTGACAGTTACAGCAGATTGTATTTTCTCGTACAGTAAAGCAAACTCAATTTTTTTCTGTACAGTAAAGGAAACCATTTTAAATATCACTGCATTTTAAGACTAGAAGAGACTGAGATGCTCACCCAGCTTCCAACAGAATAAATCAGAGCATTTCATCCTGTGATTCCTATATCTAACTCATCTCTAAAACTCATTATTCCATTTACATCTTGAAGAATCTCAGTATTTAACAAGCAACATTCTTTTGACTTCAAGAATAAATTACATACCAATTTATACTGCAGATCATTGCAAGCAAGAATTCAACACCCTCATAATTATGAGACAGGGTATGTTACTGTAGTTCATTAAAACTAGCATTCTACCAGCATTGAAACAGTCTTTGGTGTCTTAACAGTAGCAAAAAGCCTCATGAAAGTGTTGAGTTTACTTCGAATGGTTCCTTTCATGTTAGGGATGGGGATGCTTCCCCCATTGAATTCTCCCCCCAGACAGCCCTGGTAGAGGGATTTTTACTGTTAACCTTCTCAGGAACTGTGAAACAAGAGGATGAAAAAACAGATGCTTCCTGGAATTGGTAAACTGATAGGTAACAGAGCACGACTACATTTCACTTAGCATACAAGGGAGAAATTGGAGCTTGCTAAACTTGATTAATCCAACACATTCAATACTCACTTCCAGTAATGAGAAACGCTGAAAACCTGGTTTCACTTGGTGAGGTAAATGCATCTCAGAGGTCTTTTTGCTGTTAGTGAAAAGAACCTTTACTGATGAGGAGCAATAACACTGAGAAGAAGATTGATTCTGCGAGACAAACCACAGTGAGACCAGATCAGTGCAACTTCAAAAACCTCTGAGATTTAGCAGGAAAAAATAAGCTCTCTGAAGGTTCCCAAGACACATAAAACTGCCTGGATAACAATTTTGCCTTGTATCTCACTGACCCTAGCCATCAAAGCCACTTTTGGTTATGTCTCAGTCAATATCTTCAGCTGAAGGGGAAGGAACATACCCTAAATTAAACTACAAAGATAATAGGCAGTGGCTTCTGACTACCAGTCTTCATGTTTCATTAAAAAAATTCAGATTATCCTGTTAACCCACCAGAGACAAACAGAAGTCTCAAACATGAAAAAAAAAAACCTTCTTAAACTGACATAATTAATTCACCAGTGGTCAGAGGACCAAGGAAGAAAACTGAGAGGAAAAGTGGCTATCTTGATAAACACAGGGATAAAAAACAGCTAACACTTCAAGAAAGGCAGTGATCATTTTTTCCACAAAAAAAAA
>PYHW01009726.1:3152945-3229254 GCA_013186435.1 Turdus rufiventris | reverse complement strand
CCCCCTGTTATGGGTACAGGCTTGTGTTTAAGGTGCTTTACAAAAAGTAACTTTCTCCATCTGGATCTGGAAAAGATAGCAAGCAACTCTTTTTCTTTGCTGCAGAAGCTAAGATAGGTGTGAATAAAGCCACGCTGCTAATTGGCAGGGGAAACAATCAGCAAATAAACCTGATTGTTAATATTTACATAGCGAAATCATCCTGGCCATTATTAGAAGATTACTCAGAACAACATTTAAATACCACCCCCTTCTGCTGATTACAAACTGATTAAACTGAGGAGATGACTGAAATTCACTGCTTTCCTCTGCCTCCTGCTCTGCGGGCATGACCACACAAGGAAAAATTCCCTGGCTCTGGTGCAAAGGTTGGGGATGAGCCACAGCTCCTGGGGAGAGGAGTCCTGAGGCACCTGAGGTCCCTGTGGTACCTGAGAAAGGGGCAGCTCCTGAAGCACAGAGCTCCCCAGGCACTCAAGGAGCTCTCCAGGCTGCTGCCACAGAAGCCACTGACACAAAGGGACATCAGCTTGTGACTGACTTTACACATCTGTTTAAAGACAGATGTGAGGCTAACTGACTTGAATGGCCCACTGGACATCTCTACCACATGAAGGAATGATCAGTGGCCTTGAAACAACGTGAGACAGCAAGGGGACAATGCAGAGGATTTGTGGGCTCATGGAAAAGTCCAGGTCTTCAGAGACCCCTGCTCCAAGCTCCTGTTAAAAGCAGGGTGACAGACAGGTGAACCAGAGCCCATAAAGCCAAGCCTGGATTACTTCCAGTGAGGAAAGAAGTTTCTACGCTTCTGTGGGCAATCAGTTCCAACAGTTACCTGCTCTAATGAAGACTTTTTTTTCCCCTTCATTCCAGACAGAGCTGTCCTTGAAGAATCTTGTCCCTGTTTACTCTTATTCTGTCACTGTGCATCCTCCTGAAGAAAGAACCCATCTTCTCCTCAGCTACCTCTTAAGTACTGGAAAACACAGTAGACCTCCCCTGACCCTTGAAAAATTGTACATTAATTTCCAGTGATGAAATGAGTGTCAACACAGGAGAAATATACTATATAAACAAACCAACCCAGACAAATGGCATTTCTCTTAGATAAAACTAAAAAAATATTTCTCTGCCCCTGAAAAGTGAAAACAGAATAATCTGTTTACATTGTACCATCTAAATACACAAGCTACATTTTACTTGTAAATATATGCAATATACATTTATAAAATGGTTTTATACAACAGAGAAGTCCCCTAAAGCTGGGCTTACATTACAGGCATAAAGTGGCCTTCCAAAACTCAAGATGAAGCCTATAGGTAAATACAAGTTTTAGGCTAAGACTGCAAGACATTCACTTACCTTGAAGGCTTAGATCCTTCCACAGCGACTGAATTGGCAAGTTTCATGAATTTTTTATTTTTTCCAGAAACGTATGTTACTTTTTCTTGACCATTTTATGCAGAATCTAGAGTGAGCCTCAAAGGATGCACATATATTAATGCTGCAGTTTGGATGAAGAACACGTTCCTGCAGAAAGCCTGGATGTTCTCTGCCTAATTTGCTTGCACTCTCTGTTGTTACATGCTATGCAGACATTCCACATCTAATTTGAGAGAAACTTAGTTTAATACTGGAAAGACTTGATCTAGAATCAATAATTTTTTTCCTCCATGCTCACTCAGAAGCATAATAGTTAAAAAGACATCTGTGGAAAATTATAGGAAAATCATATTAGCTCTGCATGGCACAGATAATTACATTAGACTTTGCACTTTACCCTGCAAGTTTGGTAAATCAGGTTTATCATTCTGTTGAATGATGCACGTATCACTACAAGTAATTAGAATTAAAAGGGGTGCACAGGAAGGTAGAAGTTAATAGAACAGAATGTCTTTCCAAAGGGCACAAGGCATGCCATTTACAAGTGTAAGTCAACAGCAATCATTCACACTCTCCTGCAGCCAGCAGGCAGAAATTCTGCCTTCCAGGAACATATGATATAATGCTTGGACTTGCTACCTTCACAGGGAAATAAAGTTAGCAAACACTAGTGTCATTGGGCAAAAGCATTGAATTTCTAAAAAATGTAAAGATTCCAAGTCATCCACCTCAAAAGGAGTGCTGTACAATGTCATTTATATCAGTCAGGCCATGGCATTGCAGATGCAAAATGAATCTGCTCCCATGCAAGCAGCTGCTTTCTGATACCACTGAGAACCTGCAGCTTTCTCCTAACATCAAAATACTTAATGAATTTTTTACATTGTGATCAATTTCCAATAATAGAAAAACTGCTGTCTTTAGCAGTTATTAGCTCCATACTCGGCTAATGTAAAAGCTGTGTCAATTTACCTCATGACCTAAATTACGTTTTGCAGGGTCAGCTAGCTTACCCAGGGAGAAGGATGCAATCGTCAGCTGAGTCAGACAACCATTTCATTAAGATTGTTTCAGCTGCACATTCTAATAAAGGCAATGGCATGATGAAAAAAACTGTAATTTTTTTAGCTTGTAAATCTTAACCTAAAAGTTCACATACAGACTTTTTCTGACATATTTCAGAGAATCTACTGATGACTTCATCTACCCTCCAGAGCATAAAACCACAGCAAAATAAAGCTAAGCTATGATAAATCATGACTGCCTGTGGGCATTGTAGAAATATGACTCCTTTGATGGTCCTGAACCTCCTCACCTTATCATCATTTTATGACACAGCAGAACCCCCATTTCTCTGTCTGGCTGCTAAAAGCTTCAAGGTTATTGCTGGTTTTAAGGAGTCTTTTAGTCTGCAGACAATGCCATCCACTGCGCTGCTAAGTGTGGCACGGAACATTAAGAGCTGCATTAAAGAAAACCAGACATTTATCTCTGTATTTCAGATCTAAACTTTCTATCATCTTTTACTACTATAGAAAAGTATTTGACATGGATATGAGATGGCCCATGACTGTTTATAGGGTTAGCAATATAGTTCTGGCCAGCTGAGTTATTTTTACAGAAAGTGGGCAGGTAATGCAATACAGTAGATGGGAGAGACTGAGAGAATAATGGGAAGTAAATGCTGTGAAATAGCACTGGACAGGAGCTAAGAAAACCTGGCTATGGGTTGAGACTGTTTAGGAATTCATCATTCCCACACTCTTGGATTGCTGTGCCCCCTAAATCAAGCAATGACCAAAATCCACTTATTTTCCTGTTTTTCAATTAAGCAACTCTTCCCAGACACACTGCTACCTGCACTGGACATAATTCCTGTTTCATGAGATAATGGTTATTTAAGGAGCTAAAAATTAGAAAATATTTACACCTTCCCCCTCCCCTGATGTGACTGGTAACACACCTGAAGGTATAAATCCCAGAAAGAAAAAAAATACAGTACAAATCACAATTTCAGGGTATGAGAAGCATTAAAAATATGTTGCACAAAGAATTGTTGGTGAATTTATTACCATTCTGCAGACTTGACATGTGACGGATGAGAATGTTTTGAAGACACCTGCTTGACACTTCACATCTCATATCAAATGGGTAAATCCCTGACATATTCCATGCATTTTGAAGACTTCTGGCACATTTTATTATCCTGAAATTCTCAAAGGCTATTTATTGCTCTTGGAAATGACCTTCAGACTGTATCAGTGCAAAAAGAAGCCCCTGAGAGGGAAATTACTGAATGCAGAGTTCTCCTTACCTATGATTTCTTATGTAGCTTAAAGTATTGATTATTGTCTCAGGCTGTATGGCCAAATGTCAGCTGTGCTCTGAAAGGAATTAACACATGGAGAACACCACGCTTTAATTTTGATACATTACAAAAGTCATGATATAAAAAATGACAATGTACATCGTGATGGATGCACATTTCTCAGTAGAACAGGAATGTACATACACATAAACAGAAAATTAACTGTTATTTTTTATTTACTTAATCCTGCACTTACAAGATAATCCAGCTGCCTTGGTATTTGGGTGAAAGAAAAGGCAAGATGAACAGACCAATAGCTACTGACCAAAGCCAGAAAAATCCAATATGAAGTGAAAATAAAATTCAAGAGCAATTTTACACCAGTGAGTGAATTTTTTGACCACTCAATTTGACAAAGGTAAAACAAGATTATTTGGAACACAATTTAGGGTACTAATCCCAACAGAATAAATTTGTTGTATAGAGACTTGGCAATGCATTGTTCTAAATGCATTTCAGTTTAATAATTTCTGTGTTGTTTGGGTTTGCTGGTGGTTTTTTTAATTTGATTTTGTTGTTGGGTGGTTCCTGCAGGTTGTGTGGGTGTTTTTTTCTTTTTTTGGTTGTTTTGGTTTTAATCTTTAATCCTATTGTTACCTTTTTAAAAACTTCTCAGCAACCAGACTAATTGCTTCCATTGTGCATAAAACATGGGCTCTTTCCAACAAGTTTTATTGCAGAATAAAAAGATGTTCTGTCTCCAGTGGAACTTGCAATCCAAGCATGGACACTTCTGCTCATGAGGTGTTCAGCCCAGATGTCCCACTATAGACAGAGACACAGCTGGTGAGGTGCTGTTCAGCACTGCTGTTTTCTGTGACCATCTGAACTTTTTAAGTTCATGTTGCAATATTTACTGATAACTCCTAGCCCTGGAAAATCATCAAATCCACGCTTTCTGCTCTTGGGATTAGTATTAGTTGCTGTGCTCATCTCATAATTTTTACTCAATTGTAAATAGCTCTATTATAAGACTTGACTAGCATCTGAAAAACAAGTACCAAATTTTTAGTTTTTCACTGTCCATAATTTTTTTAATTTGATCTGTCTCACGAAATCAGTAACAAAAGCAGTGTGGTGCTCCTCTACCCTTTGCCAGCTATGAACAAAGGCTGTCAGGTAATTAAATGTTTAGATTTCATTTGGTCTCAGGTTAAGAATGACTCAGTGGAGCTCAGGACAATCATTCTGCACCTAAGACTAATCTGCAGAAACAGGGAGAACTCTGCAGTTAAAGGTCCTTGGAGAATAATTAGCGACATAGCAGCAATTAAGGAAATACCAACAACTGGTATGCCTTTGGTATTTTTATGTCCAAAACTTCAAAGCTTCATTGCTACAGGTCAAAACTAAACTAGAAAAAAGCAGGATTAAATACTCAGGAGGTCATACATGCATTTTTACCAGTTTTGAGGTTTTTGTTTGTTTGGGGTTTTTTAGTTTGCAAACAGCTTTCAGACACAGTAGGCAGAAGTTTGAGATTCTTGTGCTTCCACTGCCCTGTCTGTGCCCTGACAGGGCAGAGGAATGATTTCTAAAGCTGTGCTTACACAGAAAGACTGTGGGTTAGGGAACAGTCCCAGCCTAGCAGAAACAAAGCAGGAAGAACAAGTCAGGAAAGCAGAAGGGTGGCTGGACAGGGCTCTGGAAAGGATTTCAAGAGGGAAGGAACAAGTCAAACATTAGAAGTTGTTTCTTAAGGTACTTTTAACGTCCTATTTCACCACTAAAATACATTCACTGTTATGAAACTACAGATTTGGTCTTAACTGATAGGAAGATGCTTTGTTTCTTCTTTCAGGGCTAAGTTGACTGTTGCAATTAGAAAGACATTCCACCTTTTAAAGTCCACAAGATATTTTTCCTAGGAATTTTCAAAAGCTGGACTTGAGCTAATGCTGAACTGTAACTCTGTAAAAAACAACATTAATATTGTTCAGATCTTAAATAACAGGTCATGTGACAAGAGATTTCCAAAAATTTAAATTTAACAGTCTATTAAACACAAGTTTATGACAGTTATGTCATAGTTTAAAGGTTTAAGTCTAATTGAAATTTTATTTTCTCTGTCATTCAATAGCTGTTCCCATAGGGTTCTTTTGAGATTTCATTTGAATTTCAACCTTCAAAACCACTATTAAAATTTGAGCCTACTGACATTATAAGGCCAGAACTTATAACCCACACATTCATAAAATCTACAAACTTTCAAGCAACTGCAGCTGAAGATTTACCTCTGACAGTTTCCAGTGATACATGCAGGAACCTTGTGAAGTAAATAAACAGTTTTTCTGCATTTGAAATGCACCAAAAGAATTTACAGATGGAAATAAAAAATAGACACCAAGTTATTTTTCTTACAGATTTTCTGTATCACCTCGTATCTTTCATTTTTACACATGAACTAGTATCTGCAATAAAGTTTGAAACATTTGAGATTGCTATTTGCATTCTCATTTTTAAAATCATAATATTTTTGTTTAAAGAAAAATTAGCACAGTAAAAGTCTGGATGCATGTTCTGCCACTGTGTGCTACCCACCAAGAGATTGTGCTGGATTACATCTCGTTCTCAAACCTGCCTTCTGTGATAGCATCACCACTGAGAACGATCCAGAAAGACAATGACAACTGAACAATCCCAGAATGTGCTGAGTTGGAAGGATCCTCAAGGATCATCAGAAGTTACCAACTGGATCACTGTCCCATCAGACACCATTTTTATCCTTGCCAAGTGCCTGAGCTGCACTCCAACAGCTCCAGCCTCAGTTATCTGTGTCCTGTCCCTGCCTCAGAATCCTGGTGTTGTGCAGTCTCAAAGTAAACCCAAACCTAAGACAGGAAACTACACTGCTGTGATTGAAGCAACTGTTCAGCAAAGGAAGCAGAACTGCCACGTCTCAAAAAAATCCATTCAGTTACAAATGAGCAACTCAAGATATGACATTTGGAGATTCCAGTTTGTGGTACATTTTTTCACACATTAGCTGAACTGTAACCTACTTGGCCAGCAGTTTCTTCAGGCAGGGATTTTAATTTTTCATGAACACATTGCTCTAATAAAGTACTTGGCATTAGTTATGGCATTTGAATTAAAATGCATTCATGACATTAAATTTTAAAACCACTAAGCCATTAATTTTGAGCAGCTTTTTTTTTTTCTGGTACAGTGTTTGCAAGAATTAGCAACTAAATGCATATTTCACCAGCAAAAGAATAAAGGCTGTACTAATAAAACTTACTTTTGCATGTCCCTGTAGAAAATGGCAATATTTTATACATCAACTGCACAGCAAATGAAAGCCAAAAACAAATTTGCTGTTCCAAATTTGCTGTCAAATATAACATAATAGTTTAACTTATGATGAAGGGCAACTTAGCACACAATTTGCTATCTAGATTTTCTTCTGAATTCAGACATAAAAAGGTTTACAGCGCAGTAGAACAGTTCCATAAATTGTCTAGCTCAAGCCCTGACTTTAGTACCTATTTGTAAAACCATCCTCCTACAAAAATTTCCAGGTAATAACTAAATAGCTGAGCCTACTCAGCTGAGGATGCTGATCTGCCATTTCTTCAGCTATGCAAGTCCCTGCAGTTGCCCTACTTTACCTTACCAAAAAAATTGCCCTTTTGTCTGCTTTTTTAACATTCAAAAGCTCAAATAGTATAAATCACAGGTATTTAAGTTTTTTATGTAAAATCATTACTTCAGGCACAACTACTGGCCCCACTAACCCTGTTACTACAAGCAATAATCACCTGTTGACACTAAGTGAGCCCAATAACAGACTTCAAACCAGTCCTCAACTTAACATGTTTCATCTCACTCATCCCATACTTATGGAACAGTGCAGTTATATTACACACTGAGGGTGTGTAACAGGAACAGCCAATTTGATATGTGATTCTCATGCTCGTGTCATTCTATTGTTCAATAAACTGCAGTCAGTGAAGTAGCTCAGCTACAGTTGTGCATTTTAATTGAATACAATTTACACACTTTATACACCTCTAAGTAGTGCATCAAATTTGCTCAACAATAAGAAAGCAGCTCAGTAAAACAGATGTCTGCTCCTTCAGCTTCCCCACTTCATAGTATCAGTTTTCTTTACTACTTTACATTAACGTGTAGATAAATTCAGCATAAGTGTCTAAAATTCCAGCTGTGTTGCAAAATGCTGCTGTAAGGCTAAATTTTTAAGTCCAAGTAGTTTCATAATCTATGTGCAGTTATTTATGAAGGCAGTAGGAATGCTATTCTGACAACCTAATTAAACTTCCAATAATGTCAGCAGGAATCTGCTTGCAAAATGGCTCATTTTATAAACATCACTACTTTTATGACTGACAAAAATATGCACAATCAGGTGTCAGCTCCTTCATAAATTCATATTGTATAACTTGGGTCACAAACTGCTTGCCAGTATAAAATTGTAAGATGTTAAAGGTCTGTCCTCAACCCACAAAAACCAAACACAGGTCACACAAAGATTTCATGGATGTTGCTCTTCTGCCCATTCCACATCCATTTAACTTCAGTAGTTTCAGAGGACTTAACTGCCAATAAATACATAAATCTACATCTAAATCAAGCCATCTCCTGTATACAATACTGGATCTGGGATTACACCTGCATTGAAAACACAAATGAAGTACAGGACACAGAAAAGATGAGTGACTCTTGCCTATTGCAAACCCACTCTATGGTCCGCACACACTTCTCCAAAATTTGCTTTTCAAGTTGATTGCCTAGAAGCCTCTTTAAAACATTTTAAAGCAGAAATGAACTGTAAATTGAACCACTTGCTTATGGTAGCAGCTGCTGTGTTGGAAGAAGCCATTACAGCTTTGTTCTGTTCAGTACAGGTTAAAACCAAGTACTCAAAGCTTCAGCCAGCTCTAGCATGACATGACACATTTCTAACACGGTAACAAGGTACTGCCCACCTGTCCACACAAACAGCAGACATCCCAGTAGCTCTGCAGTGCCCACTCTTCCCAGTCACCATGCTGAACTCATTTCAAAATCCAGGGTCAGCTGCTTCTTATCTTGGGATTCACAGACAGTTGTTTTGGTAGTTTGAGTTTTTGCATTTCCATTAAGACCATTTGAAAATAGTCTCAGAATAGCAGGGATGGAAACATACAATTAGAAGTCCGACCTCACAGTCTTCATAAGCTTAAGACATAGTTTTAAAAATCTCTTATGAATATGTGACTTTGGGTTTTATTAAAAATGAAATTAGCATCAAATAAAAACCAAAACAGAATAGGTAGAACATTTTATTTTTGTCAAACCTTAAATGTAAAGTATATTAAAAAAACATGGTTTGGAATTTCAAGAACAGGAATATAAACATGTATTTTCTATCCCAGAAAAAAAAATCATGCAGGTGTTACAGTATTTGATCATTCTCTACATTCACTGGTATGCAACATCAACTTAATGTTATTCCATAGATACAGAGATGCTGTAAATTGGTACAAATACCAGGATCCTCTGGCCTCACACTGGAGATGAAGCAAATCTGTTCTTTGGTAATTGGAGAAGGCTGATTTTCCATTCCAATGCAGGACTCTTAGGAGGCCTTATAGCCACTCAGCTCAGAAAATTACAACTCCTGTAGACAGTCTGGGCTACTTTTTTCACATGAAAATAGTATTAGAGGTAAAAATGCAAAGAAGTTAAAATTATTCATTCCTTGTGGTGGCTGTTCCAGGAAAAAAAAACATTCCAACTCTCTCCTCCTCTATTCATCATTTAATCTAGGTAACATTTAGACTCATATGCAAAGGTATTTGCTAGATGGGAATGTACACATGCATACTTTAAAGAAAGAGACGTGTATGGAGAATGGCAATTTAAAGTTAACATGACTTGAAGGTATGCCTATAATAGATTTAGTAAACTGGGACATTACAAATCCAAAAAAAGTGTTATTAGATTTTTGATCTTCCCTTTTTCAACAAAGACTGACAGAATATACATATACAGGTTGACATTTTGATTTATCGAAAACAACTTCCACTTTGCTCAGTTTGCAAGTCCTACTGACTAAAATGTAATATCATTCACAACAAAATATTTTCAGTAAGTGAAACAGTAAGCAAAGAAAACCCCAAACTAAGCTCAGAAGCTAAGTGGTTTAGAAAGCCTGGGAACATCTATGTGTGCACCAGTGTGTCTATAACTTTTTTGTACACTATATCTATAGACACACCCACACATTTATTTACACACGCCCGTGCGCACACGCACACACGCACACACACATGGGGATCCTGCCGTGGAGATCCAGCTATTACCTACTCAGGGACAAAACACATCATTTAAAAATGTGGCTAATTTAACAAAACAGAGAAGAAACTGCTGCTATCAAAATATACAATTTGGATTGCAGACTAGAAGGCTAACAACATTAAAAAAATAGTTTTAAGCAAAACCCCTTTGCTTCTGAATAACAACAGGTATCAACCTGCCATAGCATGAATCATCCAAATAAGATTTTATAAAAAGTTTAAACTGTGACCCTTCCTCATTTGTAAAGTTCTTGACATATATAGTGCGAGCTCTGGTCTCCAAACTGGAGGCCCATTCATTGTTTTCAATACATACTTCAGGAAATAAATGGCAGCTGAAGGATTCAGAATCTCAAGTGAGATTTGTGTTTTACCATATACCTGGAAAAAAAAATTAACAGAATACAGCATTATTACCCTTGTGGCATTTATGGGACTTTCATTCATAGCAATAAAAAGCACAGGCATTGTTAAAAGAGAATTCTTAGGCATTTAGGAAGTTGCTAGAGATGCAATATGTTATGCACAGGATCTGTCCCACAATATAACAGCCAGCTACAGCCTTGCCGCAAAGAAAATTCCATTTTCCAAGGCATGGCATGACCTCTAACATTGAAAGACTGTTGTATGGACAACTAGCTCAGTCTGGGAGTTCAGATACATTGCTCATCTGAGACTTTTAAATAGAAAACCACAGAAAATTTCATGATTGGAATTATTTTGACAATTCCCACAGGATTTTTCTTTTTCACTCAATCATTCAAGCAGCAACATGAAAAAAATTAAACATTCATGAAATGTATGGGCTTTTCTCCCTTCCCTCAGTATTTCTTCAACTGCTTCCTAACAATAAAGTTTCTTCTCTACAACATGAATGAGGTATTGCAGTGAACTTCCCCATCTCTGGGTTCTGACCCAGAAAATCAGTCAGAAGGTGGGGAACCATGGGACTAATCAGTGATTAATGGCAACTACCCTTCTTTTAAATCCACACTTTAGAGACTATTACTTACAGTCTGTAAACATATACCACCACATTTTATTAACTATATCATCAGGGAAAATCAAAAAAAGCAGCATTTCCAAGCTAAAGCATCGTTCAGATGACTTAAGTTGTAAACAATTCCTTGATACCCAGAATTTTTAAAACCCACCAAAACCAAAAAGCATGACCATGAAGGACTTTGAGCAGGAAACATACCTGTCCAAAGTTTCCCAGAAGCGTAGGAATACTGGCCTGTCCAAGTGTCTTTTGTGGTAGCTGAGCTCTAACACTGTTACATCCCATTTCTGCACGTTGGGATCCAGGCGCACCTCATCGTATTTGAGATGAAAAGCTTTAACTACAGCAAACAAGAAAGCATTTGGTACAAACATGAAGACTTTAGCGTCTCTTTATTGGTCAAAGGAAATTCCCACCCCATCCTGCCTTTTCCACAATGAAGCCTGACAGTAAAATTAACAAGCCCATAATCCAAAGAAGTCAACTACTCACTAAAGGGCACAGTTAAATATAGAGGTCAGTGGCTCTCAGGCTGTTCCAGGGTGAAGGGAAAGGGCAGCCCCTACTTTTAGATGCACAGATTCCAAAGGAACAGCAGAAACACACTGCCAATTCAAATACATTCTCTTCAAGAAACAAAGAAGTTCTTTCTGAAAATCTCTCAATTATGAAAGAATTAAAAATAATAATAAAAAAGGTATTTGTGAGACCTTTGAGTAGGAAACCTGGCTGTCTCCTAAAAGAATCTCTACAAGATTGATAGTAGAATGCCAATGTAACACCCAAAACCTGCATAAAGCATTCTGAGAAATTTAGTAACGGCCTATTTTCATTGATCTAGTACTCAGTTGAAAATGGGAAAATATTAACTGGTATTTTTCTCTTGGGAAGTATTGTCACATGTAATTAGGTAAAGCCTAAGAATTTACACAGTGAGCATTAAAACCAACATATTTAAGCCTTGTACAATTCCTATCTGGTAACCCAATCTGATGATTTTAGTAGTATTGGAAAAGTAAAACAAGCCATCAGTCTTGTGGAAACTAGTTCTTTTTAATGCCATGGTTGTATCTTCTTCAGACACCAATTTTGTCTTCCACAAAATCAGTTCTCTTTTCCAGATCCATACGGGAACTTCCTAGAAGGCTTGTATGTGAAATTAGCTTTTTTTTTTTGTTGACAAACTAAAGAAAGTATCATCTGACTTGTATCTCTGCCAGATAAATTTCCAAGCTCTGTGATTAAGAATACACATACATTATCTCTGCTGTACATTGTTGCATGTATATAACTTGAGAAAAAACAAATAAAGATACACTACCAGGGCCATGCATTTACAGAAAACTCCACCAACACCTGACAGTCTCTGAATTCAAGTTAAATGCCATTAAGCACAAGTGGATCCACTTCTGAACCTGAAACAAACCACTATTAAAGCTCACTGATATGCTCTGGGAGGAACAAAATGGTGGTCAAAATTAAGTACTGGTTCATGAAACTGAGAGCATTCAGAACTTCATTACAAACATTCAGTTGTAAATGTGAAATTAGGCTGGTTTGGGATGTGAAGATAAAACAGTCACAAGGCCATGCATAAGGAAAACTAAGGAGCACAGTTTTAGAGACTCAGCTAATGAAATGTGTCTTTGACAAAGCAACTGATCAAATAAAACCAGTTTGGCAGGCTCTGACCCAGTACACATTTTATTGAGGAGTTCTTTCTGGTAAGCTACTTGCTTGTTTTTCAAGCCAGTGACAAGCCTTGAACACATGGTAACCATGACAGACCCAGAGATAGAAGAAGAAATGCAAACTGCAGATGAAACAATGAACAGCTACAAATCCCAGAAACCACATTTGTGAAGAGCACTATAAATATGGCAAAACAATAGCTTCAGATAAAAATAGATACATAAAATTTGACTGACTCCCTTAATTTAGCTGTTTTCTTTTGAGGGGTGAGTAAATTCATTAGGGACAGTTCTAGAAATACACTTTTCTCTCAGTAAAGTATTTTTAAAATACCATGCTTTGAAGGAATGGAACGCATTTCTAAATTGAAGACCCATTTCAATGTATGAATCAAGACAAGATATCTCTCTTTCACTTGAAAACCATAAGAATTTGTACACCTTCAGCCTGAACTGTGCAGGCTGTCATTGTGATCTTTTGGCATGTGGAGACCAGGAATACCAAAGCAAGTCAGAACAATTCCTATGGCCCTCCATACATGTATATATAAAAATGATAAAATTAATAGGAAGCAGCATGTAGCTGCTAGCTAGACCTTCAATATTTCACTACATTTTTCTTGGCTTTGCTTTTCACAATTACCATTTTCTCAGTATCTTTATTTTGAAGTGCTATTTCCTTCTTTCATTAGTCTCTTTTGTTAAACTCTCTCCTGTGGCATAGTTTTCACAATTACTTTCAGGCTCTTCTCTTTCCCTGCTCATTCTCAATCCCCTCTTAAAGTGACTCATTCTATTTTCTTGTTCACAGACCATCCTTAGCTTTCTGTCCCACCTGAGTTTTTTCCTTGCTGCACACCAAAGTAGCACTCTCTTTCCAGATTCTACACCCCATACCAAAGAGGGGAACACAAAACCTGATCAAAACCATTTCCTCATCACACTGACTGATGACAGGACTGAACTAAGGTGGGTTTGGGTCTGCTGCTTTTTGTGTGGTTTTGGGTTTTTTTTTTTGTGTGTGTATGTATATATATATATATATATATATATATATATATGTATGTGTTGGTTTGGCATTTCTTAAAACAATCTGAAACTATAGAAGACCATCAAAAGGTCTGTTTTCTAAGGCAACTCCAAACTGAAGCAACAGAGAAGCTGACAGATTCTTTAGATATTATGGCCTGTCCCTCTGTCAGATGGGTGACCTATGCCAGAGACCAAGTGCCTCAAAGCACCCACAAGTGTGGGGACTCAAAAAAACCTGTTCAGATCTATACAATGCTAACATCTACCTCACTTGAAACTTAAACTTTTTAAAATTCTCAAGTTTTTGTCAGACACCAGATCATATTCTCAATGTTTTCTGAGTGGCACACTAGGTGATTAATCCTCTTTTCAAAATAGCACTGGAATGTGAAGACAGCCTGTAAACCTGTTACCCATGAATTGTTGGGATATGCATTGTCTGTTCACCCTTTTTATAGATTTGTACACCAGCTATTTGTGACTCTTACAGCTGACAGCTCTGAGAAGATTTCCATGAGCTTCCACAGAACCACAGAGGGCATGGGAATATTTGGCACAGTGAGGAGACCAAAGCCCGAAGTCTGCTCAGCCACCTGCACCGAACAGCACTTTGGCAGCACTCTGTCATGAGCATAAACACCCTACAAGAAACCCCAAACCAAGGAACAAAGTAAATCCCTTACTTTTTGCAAAGATATCGACAGGAGATCCATCGGGCAGGAGCCAAGGCCAACCCTTGAACTGCCAGGCTGGCCCCTGGACAAACACGGCCACCACGCGGTCCCTGGAACACACAGAGGGATGGACATGGGCACAGCCTGGAACATTCCAGTCACCTGCTGTCCTGAACAGGCATGGCTGCTTCTTTTATAGAGCAGGACAGCACATCTAACAACCACACCTCCAGCACAATTGCTTTTCCTCTTGTAAAGAAAAAAAAAAAAAATCCTGTGATTCCTCCGGGCTTTCAGCCCTGTCCCTTTGCAGAAGGCAGCTCAGTTTCCCAGGCTACAGTTTTTGAAGTCAGTGTTTATTTGTGGTCATCATTACATTGCTTTTAAAAAGTGCTCCAACA
This sequence comes from Turdus rufiventris, assembly GCA_013186435.1. Classification (NCBI taxonomy): domain Eukaryota; kingdom Metazoa; phylum Chordata; class Aves; order Passeriformes; family Turdidae; genus Turdus; species Turdus rufiventris. Next base: position 3,214,397 of record PYHW01009726.1, on the reverse strand, counting down.
TTTTCAGAGATAGTCTGGAAATGGCACTTGAAACTCAGATGTGCAGATTTAAAAGCCTTTATTCTCAACACTGCTGACTTCCAGGATGAAAATTAGCGAGAAGCAACAGCTGCTAAATTTCTGCAAAGTGACATTTCAGCTATTTGAAGAGTACACAAAAAGTACCTGTGGTCTAAGAAAATTAATTTGCAATAAAGATTAAGCTTTTGCATTAGTAAAATATTTTAAAAACCACCTTTGAGAATAAACTACCTCCCCACATATGGTCCATCTTTCTCTTGAACATTTACATCATCCAACCATGGGTCCTACCTACCACAATAAATAATTACCTCTCTAACCTCCCAAACTGAATTTATCATTAAATCCAAATGAAAAGGAATAATCAAAGTGAAGTTCTGTGGTCTGAGGGAGTTTTTTTGCAGGTTTTATAATGGCTTCCTTGGGTAAAACCAAGCTAAAAAATCACACACCACTTCATGTCTTTGGTCAGAAGTACTTTAGATGGTTCTTAAAAGTTTGATCATTAAACATTTTAAGTGCTATTTAATATTCAGAATTTTAAATGCACTGATTTCTGATTAGTTCAAGTTCTAAATACAGAGAATAACTGATAAGGAACAGAACCTTTTCAAAGTACTCCTCTCCATTAAAATAAAATTTGGAAATTACAAGACCACCAAATATGCCATTGTCCACATTCCAGATCATCTCACTTGTGAGGAAGAAGTAAAAATGCTGCATAATGCACTTTATCAAATAACAAAAATATGTCAAACAACAATAAAAACACTTCTCCAGAGTTTGGCTACAGACCAAATAATCCATTTCCAGATTTTTCATAAAAGTAAAAACTATCTACAACTCCCTTTCTCTAGCTAGGGTTCTTGCTTCAAAAGTAAGATTCCAATAGTTCAAATACGGGAATCACAGTTCAGTCCTCACTGTCTGATGTATTTTCTTTCTTTAACTATTGAAAAAGTTAGCATGTCAGACGCTGATGGCCTGCACAGCAATCTTCCCAACAGACCCTCCCTCAGAAAGCAGACAGGAGAGGAGAGGTTTTCTTGCACACCATGGTTCAGTGACTTGCATGTTACACTACCACAAACCAGAACAATAACATGAACATTTCTATTGGAATTTCTGGAACATTTCTGGCAAACCCAATAATATTAGCTGTGCTGCTCACACTGTTAAAATATAAAGTGCTGCAAGTTTTAAAGATCTTCTGGATTAATTTAGTTTCATATTATTTTCAGCTGAAGACTACTACACAGTTAATAAAATCCATCCTTACAGCTGAATCTACATTTTCAGTAGATTCCAGAGCACTTTATTGTTCCCCTCCAAATTCTGCACTGTCCTGGGTAAGAAATTGTGTGAAGGAGAAATGCTCTTACCAGTCTTGTGGCATAAGTTTCAGAGGTTGGTCTACAACTCGGTAAGGGACAGTGACGCTGACTGTGGTTCCCCCTGGCTGCATCTGGTCCTTCCTCCTCTGTATCAGAGTCTCATTCTCTCGTTGACAGCCCTGCTTCTTCTTCTCATCTGATGGTACAAACCTTAGGGAATAACAAACCCCTCAGTAGACAAGGGCAATTTACTTGATGGAATCAGCAGGAAAAGAAAGAGCATTATTAGAACCCGGCATTACTGACAGCAGTCACTGAAGTCACCTCGTTCTCACGTCACTGCTCACTCAGAACACCAAAAAAACATAAGAATAATATTTCAGAAGCACTCATGATAAAAACAGTCACACTAAAAGGTCCTCAGTGCCTCAAAAATACAGCCTGACCCATTCTTAAATATTTAGAGCCTTACATAATAACATTTGCAGATGAGGAGCCAGACCACAACCTGCAAAGTGACCACAACTCTTCATTTAGTGACCAAGGGTAACCTGGGCATTAAAACAATTGCTTCTCAGAGCAAATTTTAAGAGCTCTTGTAGCCATTAGAATTATTACCAACTAGAATTCTTTCAAAAAAGTTGGGATTTTTGATCAAAAATAGTTATGAGTGGGGCTTTACTTTTTTGGAGGATGGTGATTTTGCATTATCAATGATTTGTCTGGTTACTATGAAGCATGACATTACAGTTTTTTGGGTTTTTTTCTAAGCAGATTGTGTGATGAAATAAGTGCTTGTAAAATCCAGATAATGTGGCCTTCATGTCATATATAACCTCCACAAGACAAAAAAAAATGCTAAAATGCAAAAATAAAGATGTGACACAGCTTTCCTCCCTCTGATTAATTACAGATCCTTAATCTTTCAACCCCCTCACCTTAAAATACAAATGCAATTGCATTTCAAGGCCCTCTTCTTTATGGTTATAATAAAATGCCCAGAACAGGTCTTAAAATTGGCATCATAAATGTGAGAGTAGCATGGTCCTTTTAGCTGATAAATCTCAGTGGATTTTGAGATAGATAAAAGAAAGGTAACAGAGTCATGCCTTTCACAGGACTGGAAGTGTGTCATGGAAAGGGAAGTTGATGTGACCAGCAGCAATTCCAGGCCAGTACAAGAACAAAGTTCAGGTCTGTGTTCTCCTAATATTCTATTCAGAACCACCCAGCTGCACTACAACCCTGTCTGCTGCTGACATTTCATTGCCAAAGCTTCTGGTAAAAATAAAACTCTGTTTCTCTTAACTGCAGTAGTTAGCAGGAGGATTTGTGGTACATTTTAAAAGCACACTACATAGTTGGTAACATTTCTCCTCATTACAGTGCACATCAGGTGCTTTTGAGTAGTTTACTACATTTTTTTGGGTAAGTTGTTTGCAGCATTTCTATTTGTTCTCTTCAATTTATTTCTATTTGAATACTAAAATCAAATTTGAATGTGCTTTAACAGGCAGACTTGCACTTCCTATTGTTGGATAAACAGGAAAAAAGAAGGCAAGATTGAATATGAAGAAAAGTTCATTATTCAGTGAACTGGAAAACAGGAGTTTTCACTACATATCCAACGAGAAAATGGTATTTTGGGGAAAAAAAATAAGCAAGCTAACATGTTTTAAGGCAGCAGGTTAAAATTGCCAATAAACCTCCAAGCAAAACTGTTTTACTCTCCCAATGTAAATTGGGATGATATCCCCTCACACTCCTCATGATTTAACAGTGTTTCAGAAAAATAAAGTCATAAGCAATTTCTGAAATGTGTGTCCAAATGTATTCAATTGATACAACTGCACCAGGAAATTAAAAAAAACTCAATACCTGCAAATAACTATGAATGGTGCATTAAAGCTGACTAGAACTGCAAATACAGAAAAAGCATCACAGGTGATAATGAGGAGCTATAAATTAAATTATGCTTGTCTGTCTAGTACATGTGAAACACCATCAAAGGAAATACAGACAAAAAAGTTGTACAGAACACTGGGAGAAAAGAACACACTGGTCACCTAGAACATATCTTGTTAGAAGTTAAGATAATAATTTCCCTAATAATTGAAGTAATTAGCAAACAGTTAATATTTACATAAGTTTTATCCATCACAACAGACTGACACATACAATTGCATGCTACACAGAGTCATTCAGTTCTGAACTGGAAAAAGCCACCCAGTGTGCCACCAGAATTGAAGTATTTCTCATCAGTTTGCTAATTTAAGAACTCCAGAGTGAGGTGTACCTTGATAATCAACACTCCTAATGCCCTGTCCTGCCAATGCCTCACAGGCTCTGCTTTGCCAGTAATAACTGATAATTCTGGAACCAAAAATGAGAATTTGTTTGGTGGTCCTCCAGCTTTTAAGAAAACTACTTGTGAGTCTCTCATCACCCATTAGAACTAAAAGAATCTGGGCTGAAAATAATGAAGATAATTTTTTGAAAAAATAATTAGAGAAACAAGCCCTCAAACACCTTTTATCCAACTGGCAGTGTTTACAGGAAAAGTCAGGGTCACCCAAAATGGTGAGCAGCTTCAGAAGAATTTTGTTCTTCTCCATCCCCTACATTAAACAAGAACAAACTCTTAGAGAATATGTAAATAAAAACCAAACAGCCTTATACACATTACAGTGATAATCAAGTATTCATCTGAACAGGGATCTAAAAGGTCACATTTTAAATTTAATTTGTAAATGTGAGGAAGCAAACACATTTTAAATGGAAACAGGAAAGCAAAGCAGCCCTGCCAAATTAGAGGAGAGGCAATATAGCTGTGCTGCAGAGTAACAACTTCACCACCCCGAGCCCTCTCATTCTCTGCTTTAAATGTTTCCGTGTTTAAAAATTCATTTAAACATCAGTTTTGGGCACTTTCTGCCCATTTCAGCCAGAAACTGTCACAGCTATTGAAGCACTATTCACTTGCACTCAGTTATGTCCCTTCTAGACAATGGGAAAAAATCTGAATTTTTGAGTGCAATTCTCTAGGACACAACACAGAGATCTTGTTAAGAAAAAACTATTGATAAGCTGATTCAAATGGCACAGCAGAGAAGACAACTGTCACAAAGCAAGCACTGAAGCAAGCACTTACATACAGACAAACACAAAGAGTGTAGGAATAAAGGACAGCTTACAGAAAGTTTATGGAATATATGTCTGCATTTCCAGGAATCATTGACTCAGTAAGCACGGTAAAAGTCATGTGCTCAAGAACTGACAATCAATAGAAATTACTGTACGATTATAAATATATATGGCCTATGCCATCACTACCCAGACATAAAACACAAGTGCAAGAAAACTCAGTATTAAACACCAAAAATCCCATCTTCTCTTGGAGATTACTGATAATATTGCTATCTAATACTATAGCCAGTGGCTTAACTACACATTTGTACTTGACAGCTTTTAATACACCAGAAATGGGTTCTGAAACCTGAGCGTACAGGAGCTTACAGCTTCTTGCTGCTTCTCCAGATTAATATTCCCTATTAAAAAAAAAAATCCATATCTTAGAATGCATTTTTATGCCCCCAGCAGGGGTAGGAAATTATTAGCCCTCACTGTTAATTGCCAGAATCATTATCCACATGAAAAATGGTGCACTCTCACTTTGCAAAGGCAGCAGGTCCCTTCCCTAAGGTAAGAGGCAGCAATTGAACATCAGACTGTGGGAGGTAGCTGGTCAGACACCATCCACTCAACTGCCTGAGCCACTCCTGCCTGGGCTCTGAACTCACACCCACTGGCAGCACAGCCTTTAGAACACTCACTGAAGTCACATCAGCACCCTCTGGCCCCCAGCTAGAGCACACTGAAAAATGCATGAAAAGAGAATAAGGCAACCTACCAGCAACTGAGATCATCACAATTCACATTTGATTGTGTTCAGAACTGGAGACTTATTTTTACCAGTATTTCTGTTAAATTACAGTACCAAAAGCTTTAGACACCTATTTTTGCAAGAGAACAAAGCTTCTTTACACCACAACATGTCTAATCTATCCCAGATACCTCACTAGGTATCAAAGCTGGATAAATCTCCAGTGAGTTGCCTGGCCACATATGGTTAAATGTATCACAAGCAAGAGCATCATCATAATAAAAATACATAATCACCATTTAATCATTCTCATTTGCCTGATGGAATTACTGCTTCACTTTGGCTCCATTTAAAGCAGAAGCCTTGCCTCTGACAAGCCTGACCTTGAGTCACGATTTCACATAGTAATTGTGAAATTAGTGTTGCATTCAGATAGTAAGCAAGAATAAAATGTATCATATAAAATATTTTTAAGAAGTGACACCACATACCAGAATGTATTGTAGTTCTGATTTTAAATTAAATGTTATCTTTTTACTATTTTACAAACTCTTCATTTTATGTTGTACTTGGCTCCTTAGAAAAGTAACCTTTCAAAAAAACTTAGCAAGAATATTTGCATATTATCTAGCAGGTGAATTATATATCTTACAATCACACACAGAAATGTCTCCCTTCAAAATCTAAGTTGCAACAAATATATTGAATAGAAAAATTAGATATCTTAAACCCAAAGCATGGCACTGGTTTAAGATTTTGGGTTTGTCATATGTACTTCCTTCGACACATTATAATTTTCCTGCTTTCCATATTCTCTACCTTAAAAGAGAGCCTAACATAAGTGATAAAGTAAGATGCTAAGCATCATATAAATGTCAGCCAAATTTGGCATGGAAAACTAATATACTACAGAGTTATGAAAAGGCTTAGTAAAAATCTTGGTATAATTAATAGATTTCTCTCAGTTCTTGGCAATTCAATTTAAGTCCTACCACAGAACTGAATGAAGAATCTCCTGTTTATTTTACAACCACCAACCTAAAATATCTGGCAATTATACCACAAATAAATTTTTCCATATCCAAAGTGATAATGCATTGCAGTCCAGTTCCATTTAAAAAAAATGCCAATCCAGGATTGCAAACAAAAAATATCTAAAAGACAGATTGCCAGCTATGATTGCAAGTTTTGATCTCTATCTTTAATCTTTAATTTCAGCTGATTTTTCTCCTTCTTTTAAGAAACATTTAAATGGACAGAATCACAAAAGTTGGCTTATGAAAGCCAAATTTTGGTTCTTTATGATCACACTTCACAGACTGTGCTGCCTCAGGGATATCCAATCCCAACCACCATGGGGGCATCATCCTCCCAATCTTGTCCTACATTTCTTCACAGACTCCCCTACAATGGCTCTTATTCTTCCAGCTCCAAAAATATCTCCTGCTTCTGCTCTATCACCAATCCCCTCTGATGGCAAATACAAGCAGGCTGATTATCTCTAGAAATACAAGAAATGCAAATCTACCTGCATCTTCCTCAGCAAGGGTAAGGGAGGGAAGATTAATTTAGGTGTGTCTTTTCTAGCTGGACAATATTTCTTTATCCCAAAATTTGTGGCAATGAAAGGAGTCTCTGAAATCTCTGCTCTTCTGTCAAATTTAGCTGCAAGAAGGGAATGAGTTAAAGAAGGTGCTGACTTAGAGGCAGAAATTAGCTAAGTCTTCTTTCCTTGGAAAACCATCACATATCTATCAATCACTCTCTACATCAAGGCTAGTTCTACACTCTGCATACCTTAACAGTAAAAACAAACCCTGAAGCCATCCCTGAATAAAGTACTTCCATCAATCTGAACGCAAACAAATACAGGCCAGGTGGCATATTTTCCAGAAGAGTGCTAGACCTGTCATGGCTAAATTAATATTTTACTCTTCTGAATTCTGCTATTGCACTTCTGATTCATTAACATACCTTGCTTCTCCCCTTCCTCTTTCATGGAGGCTAACTACACAGTTTGAACCCCTAAACTTCCTTTCAGTTTCTTATGGATCATGCTCATTGCACTCTAAATGTGAGCATCCTCTTGGGATGGCCTTGGCAAGTTGACTGCAACTCTGCCCCCTGGAGCTGAGAACAGCAGAAAACTGACTCCTGGCACAGATGCACTTAGACATGACAGACCTGGCTTTGCCTTAATTCAATTTTTGGTGAGGAGGAAAAAGGGTCAGCCACAGAAGTGACTTTCCCAAGGACAAACATTACAGTTTCCTTCACAGCTGACAGAACCAATAGCAGGCTGGCTCTGAGAGCACAGGAAGCACAGTGAGCCATTCCCCCTGCAGGCCCAGGTGAGATTAACCCTTCCAGTGCTGCCATGAGTAACTACAGCCAAGATGCATTGAAAGCAGCCCTGCAGCTGCTGCCTGACAGGGATGGTGTAAAGCCACAGCGAGAGGCAATTCCCTGAGGCAGGGCCTGGGCAAAGACCACCCTTCTCAGCACTGAAAGATTCCATTTGAGAGCTAATAAATCTGTGGACACCGGTCTTCTTCCAGTCGGACAAAAGGAAAGGTGAAGGCATGTGAGGAAAACAACAGAGAGACACCAAGGTCAGTGAAGAAGGGGCTGAAGCCCAGAGTAAAAAGAGAGGGGATGCTCTGGTTTTGGAGCTGAAAACCTTTTACAAGCCAAGGTGAGAATACAATACACCAGACTATTTCCCTGTAATTCATAAAGTGTATGAGGGGATGCAGTGTTCATCCACAGCTCAGAAGACAAGTGGAAAATACAGATGTTGAAAGAAGCTGTGATCTGACTTGAACAGAGAACAGAGAAGTTTGCTTCCAGAGACAGAAGAGAACCTTTGTTTCTATACTAGAACAATTCACCTTTAAAAAATTGCACCCCATAAGCCAGTGACCCACCAAGGCAGTTGTGAGAAGACTGCCAAAACATGAGAGGGACTTCACCATTGCAGATTTCTGGGTGGGCTGCTGCTCGTGAAAATTAAACCCAGGAGAAACTGTTTCCTGTGTCATGGCAGGAGAGACTCCTCTCCCTAAGCGAACTGAAGAAATTCAGATTTCTTTTTATTTTTAGAAGTGGTAAACTGACTTAAAATGCCAAGTTTTGTCTCATTACATTGTCAGTGGGAAACAGAAAGAGACCAGGGGGAGGAAAGGTGCTCTAAAGTTTTATTTTAGTTCTTATCATTCTCCTTTTAATTCTGTTAATAAATGTTTTCTTTACATCCTTTAAAGTTTTGAGCCTGTTTTGCCCCTAAAGCATTTTCTCCTAATCCTTATCTCAACCCCACGAGCTTTAGTTTAACTGGTTATTTTCCCCTGCTCTGCTCCAATTACAGCAGAGGAAGATGAGTAGATGATTTTCCTGAGTGCACTGGCATTATCCAGCAGTCAATCTACTGCACAGGTGCTTCATTCCTTTCTGGGAACACCTGTGCCAGGAGGTCACAGTTTTACACAGGAATTACATAGCTGTAAAAGCCAGGGCTTGTGAGTTTTTTCCCCTAAATATAAAAACCCACATCAACAGAAAACACTCTCCACCAACGCAATTAGGTCAGTGCTGTGATGGCTTGCACATTAAACTGTAATGTTAAAAGGCACCTGGTATCTCAGAGCAGAGTTTTAAACAATTCTAGGGCAACTCCAGCAGCTGTACCACCACAACAGCCTGCTTTGGAGGAAAAGAAGTGCAACAGTACCACAAAAGATGTGTGCTGGAGGTGATGAAAAGATGAACCTTCCATTTTTTGGACATACCATTGCATACAACACACAACAGTGTATTTCTCTGTGAAAATGACTGTTTCCAAAAAATTACCTGTTATTTACTGATAGGCAAGTCTAAAAACCATGGTCTGTTGGATAAGCAGAAAGATTCATTCACCCACATTGAATTAAATCTTAGAATCAGATGTGTGATGCAATAAACAAGTTTTGTCAACTCACTGAAATATGACTGGATGCATTTGCATCAATACTTAATGACAATATCTGAACTTGAGAAAAAATTCTTTATTTGCTAGGCTGATACACCCCAGCTGATCACCTCCTTTACAGTACCTGTGGTCCTTTCCCAAAATCTTTTCTGAGCTTTATGAGCTCCCTTGGTTCAGCTTCTCTCAGCCTTCTTCTGTGGGAAGGGTTCACTTGTATGTGGCTGCACAGATGTGACATCAAAGAAAAGCACTGCACACATTCCAACTGCTACTGCAAGAGTTTGCTACATCTGCCCACAGGTCACAACTGAGCCAAAACTCTGATTTGGGTTTTTGCTTTTTTCCTACTAGTCAAGAGAAATTAATTTCTTTTATACTCTGGTCTGTAAAACTAGCTTGTCACAAGAGCGTAAATGAACCCTCTAGCTTAATTACTAATTAGGTGCTAGTATAACTTTGTATCTGAAAACAAATTGTTATACAGTATGTTCTAATCAGCTACTTACTTCAGATCTTGCAGAAGGTCCTTTGCATTAAGCATTGTTATTAAAGAGGTCGTGGCTGCTGGAATAATGATTATGGGAGTTCGAGATCCTGTAGAGATAATAAAGTTAGACTTGCCTGGAAGGGGTTTTTTTTTTGTTGTGTTTGTTGTTGTTTCCTCCCCTCAACCTTTTTTTCATTAAAGGAACTGTACATAACAAAACCCTTGCTTAAGAGGTTCCAATCATGAAAACATAGTCAAGGAAAATAGTAGTAAAGCTTTTCTAAAGTCAAGGTTTTCATTCACCAAAAAGCAGATCCCTGTATCATGAGTCTCTCAACATGTGTGGGAACCATATTTAGCAATAACAGAATGCTATTATGCTGTACAGAATACATGCTACATAATACTGCTTGCTTACATTGTTGCCTGTACTGTCAGGGAAACAAAAATGGAAACGTGGGCACAATTGAAACAAAAATGAAAAGGATCATGTAACTAAAATTGACTCACCTTTTTTCTGGTTTGGAGGTGGTCTTGCCTGAGAAACTGAGAAAAAAAAAACAAAAAAACCCCATCAGAATGACTAGGATATAAATCCAAATGTCATTGCAAGGCATCTGTTTAATTGCAGGAGTGAATAGGGAAGAGTGACACTACAGTTATTAGGTCATTTTTTATAGATGGAAGACACCAAGATGAAGAAGGGATTTATAGTTTGAGTATTCAGAAAACAAACAGCTTTTGACCATCTGAAGCAGGTCTTAGGAGAATTGAGTCAGTCTCTCCCAGTTTTACTGAAGCTACTCATGCCCCCTCCACAAAAAGCCAGGACATGACACCATGGACAAAAATTCCCAGCAACCTTGAAAAAAGCTGCTTGTAGATCTTCAGGTGTAGTCAGAACCAACTTCAGGTGTAGTGCTGAACCAACAGGAAAATCTTAACAACGAACTGATCTCTACACTTCACTTTTTCATTAATAGTTATTACTGCACATGACATCCATGTGAATTAGCTATCCTGAACATATATACAACTTTCAACAGATTTCAGATTTACTCAGGTTAATTTAGGACTGCAGTTTGAGTTACATGAGGTCTTCAGGAGCCAGACACAGTCAAGCTTGACATTCAAGGGGAAAACCACCCAAGCAACCAAAAAAAGAAAAAAAAAAAAGATAAAAATATAAAAAGATTAAAAAAAAAACAAACAAAAACAAAACAACCAAACAAAAGTACCCTCAACCACCAAAGACCTACAAAACCACTGTTGGACTGGTAGAAACCAAAAAACTGCCCCCCACCTCTCCAGTAAAATGTTTCCCTTTCAGTCTTCCAAGTTGTGACCACCTCAGCGCAGGAGACACTGCATTCTAAGAGTGGAAAAGCATTTTTGTTTCTTCACTTTGGGTGCTATTACTGACCTACCTGGTTTCCCCAAATAAACATTTTATAGTTCAGTTTTCAGGAGCCCTAATTTCAGGAGAGAAGTGTAGCACTTGATAATCATCATCATCCACATTTATCATAATTCAGAAAATGGTGAGTAGTAGAGAGATTGATGCAGACTAACTCAAGTCTCAACTGCTACTCTGCATGACAAATTTCATTAATTGACTTCCAATTGCTTAGCACCAACTTGCTCATGTTTATTTATGACCAACTGTTTCACAAACTTCCTAGAACAGTATAAATATTCACAGCACATACTTGCCATTGTTGAAATATTGAGACCATATCCTTAATTATCTTTTCCTGACACTGTCAAATGCACAGATATAATTGGCAACACTATATTGAACTACATGAACTTTACCTACCCAGTGATTTTTAATTATTTTTTTTTCATCTAGGTATCTCCTTAAAGTTAAAATGTTCTTGAAATGATGGGCAGAGCCAGCTGTCTTAAGGCAAAAAACAACAAAACAAAAGGGAGGGGGAAGGAGAATAAGCATCTGTAAGAAATTTAATAGCTGTACAAAGACAGGTTAGAAGAAAAGTTGGTAATGCGAAATGGTGTAAAAAAATATAATTTAAGAGTGCATCTCAATATTTTCTTCAAATCACTACTGTACAACAGTAGTTAGCCTAATTTAACTAATGCTTCCTATGTGCAAAGTAGCATCCTCCTGGAAACAGCAGGTTTCACTTGCTTTGACTGCTAAGAATAGAACAGTTGAATTCTTAAAATATCCAAATATCAAAATGCAAAAATATCCTAGACCAGGCAGAAAGAGAAACCTCTTCTGACTACACCTGTCTTCTTTATTCTCTCTTCAATTTCCAATAGAGATGCAAGATAATGGATGGGCCTGGCCTTGGAGCAGAACACTATCAGTATCACCTATATAATCTTTTGTATATAATATACAAACTCCACACTGCTGGCAGGAAATGCCCAAGAAGTCACAGCCAGCAGCAGGGACTATGACAACTCAGTCACATTTCTGTATTTGTGTTCTTGCCACTTCTACCCTTTTCATACCGCTGTCTGTCAACTCCATCTGCATTAGGATGCTTAACGGGGCCAGTGAGATAAGTGTGACAGGCAGCATGACCTTTCCAGTTCCAAAATAACCAAACAGAAGAAGTATCTGTGCACAACAGTATTTAGGCATGCTGAGAACATTCAATATTAGAATGGATTTTGGGTGAAGAAGCAGCTTTACAATATTAAATCTTAGCATTAAATCCTGCAAACAAATCTCCAGGAATTAGCAAGGCGCGCACGGAAAGCATTTAGAATCTCAACAAGGACACAGAGTATCCCAGCAGTACTTCTAGAAAAGGTATATTCATTCTAACTGGTACTTTGTTTCCAAGCCCCCCAGAATGTCCCCAGGGCCTTCACATCATCTTGTCCTGAAATTGCACCTTTCACTTGAGACCTCCTTCCACTAAACCACTAAACTCTCAAAGAATGTAAACCAGGGGCAAATCTGCACATCAGTGTGCAAACACTGTCCCTCTCATGTACTGTCTTACACTCTTCTAAAAACTCATCCTAAGGGTTTCCTATTTAAACAAAGTACATTTATCATCCCATCACTGCATCAAAACTCGAGATTCAATCTGACAGACAAAGGGACTTGGTAGCCAAAATCTACTAAATGGAATTTAAAACCCAGTTGAGGATTTCTGCCCCATTACAAATACCTTATGTGCTTAAGAAGTGTGAAGAAGTAATGATAACACATTCAGAGAACTACTTAATTCTGATATATTAATTCTAGAAGTAAAAACATATCTCTTTTTGAGATTTGCTATTCTGTTTAAGTTGTTTATCCCTGAAGTATTAACCAGCTCTTGTTACGTATGTACATTTTTAATTGGCAATATACCAAGCTCACAATCAAGAAGTTCTTGACTTGAGCAGTGCATCCTTTCAGTGGGCTAACTGGGCAACACACTGAAGAGCATGACCCTAAGTTCCATGGTATAACATTAAACAAAAGGCTATGGGTTTTTTCCAATGCATGCACAGTTAAAGGCCAAAAATAAATGACCCATACTTCATTCTTGAGCTAACTAAAGCTTGAAATAAACTCCTTTGAAACTCATGCAGAGGTGGGACAGAAGCACGTGTGACAGCCACCTTACCTGGTCGTGGCACAGGCTGTGCTGCCGGAGTTTGTGTTTTTCGAGCAGATGCACCTTCCTTTGAAAAGACAGAAGAGGCAACATTATCAGCTGACCTTTGTGTCAGGTACACAAGTTTTTCAAAACAACACAGAGGTACAGAAAGCATCATGATAATGAGAGCAGTTTCCACTAAAGAGATGGAAGAAAATAGAGAAAATATTCCAAACTCTTTACAGATCTTGGTTTAGGTTTAGGGAAGACAGACAACCTCTAACTTGTACAGTCTTACATTTTAACCAATCATAAACTTATTTTAATATATATTCAAAGAAACCTTTCCTATTTATAGTATTGTTTCATTTTACCTACTATTACTTTCACCAAAGGTTAGCAAATGCAAATATAAGCAACTGGCTGTAGAAATTTCCAAACAAGATCCATTTATGCCTTGGATGGAAAACCAGGACCATGAAGTTGCAATGCATTCCTGACTTGAGGAGTTTTAGTGCCCAGAAATAGCACTCTCATGATAATTAGTTCTGCTCATGCCTTATCCAATTACCTTAATGTAACACACAAAAGACCTGCACTACTGTTTATTCTTGTTAACTCCCCAGAGTCAACACAGCATCAGAGAAAACAGTGAGGTCACATGTCTGCTTCCAAAGCAACATAATTCCTGCAAGAACAAATTCTGCTCTCAGTTACTGCTGTGAAACCTCCCTGAACATAACACAGCATCAACATGCTAAAGAGTTGCAGTATATTCCAATATTATTTGCAGAGCTGACAGGAAAAAAAACCCTTTGTAACATGAAACCATGGATTTTATCCATTTTAAACAGTATGTGATGTATCCTACAAGCAGTGAGAGAGGTCAGAGATCCCACCAGAGAAAAACCTGTTGAACAGGACTCCAATACAGCATTATCAGACTTCTATATCCATGCATAAGTAACTGCGTGTTTTGTAATGCAAAATAGAAGAAAGCTAGTGAGAGGGCTCACTCCATTATTTAAACAACACTTAGAGGGACTGCTTTTAAGTTTCCATCATCAAAGTTAGAACTCTATCTCATGATCTCTGAAGTACAAATAGAAGCTCCCAGACAAGCCCATAGAAAACACAAATTTACTCAAAGTCTCTCTTCCCTGAGCGTTAGTGAAGCCACCCATGATTAGTTACAATAAGCTGGAGCTGACATTTGGTGAGTGAGCAGCTTTTACAACTTTTACAGGCAGCAACCTCCCATTAACCTTTAGCATAAAGATTTAACCCTGCACACTGCAAGTAATGGGTCTATCCCAAATTTTGCTGTACTCTTTTCTGATTATTGAAATACCAACATTTATGTAGGGCAGTTGAGTCAGTACCTGTTATTTTAAGACTTGCTTTTACAGCAGCAGAGGAAAGGTATTTTTGCCAACGTTCTTTCACAATAATTACTCAGAAAATTATGAAACTGAAACTACAACCACATTCTAGAGGAGAAGCAACAGGAGAGGCTGACTACCTTTGAGACAAGCTTTGCAACTGAGAAAAAGCATCTTTCTTTTTACTTCCACTTTCCAAGACAGCAAAAATAAAACATTTTGCACCTCTTTCTGTAGAGAGATACCATGTTCTGTGTCAAAAGAATGATTCTGTGCTGCTCATTACTCACTTTGAAGAAACCAAGAATTCCCCCATAACACTTCCTTAAATTCATAGTAGTTGATGAAATGGAAAGAAAATTATCAAGCTAAAGAAACATCAACTCCTGCAACGCCAAGTTTCAGGTTTCTAAATCCAGTTCAGATGTATAACCATTACTGTGCTGTCCCACATCTTCATTCCTCCTTCCACCCCTATGGAATCAGCAGTGCAGCCTTGCTGCCTCTCAGAGTGCCCCTGGCACTCATCCAGTGCTTCCCATGTCTCAAACACACTCTGCAGTGAAGGGAGGCAACCAGGAGCTGCTGCAGAGAAACTTGTCAAGAATTATAACCAAATAAGAACCAAAGCCAAAAGAGTGGCTTGACCCTAATGAAGTAACTGGCAAATTATCTTTTTGGGAGCTCTTCACACTCTCCTCTGAATTCCTGCTCTAGAGTGATTCATGGGCAACTTAGTGCAGGTGCTTAAAACAATAAAGGAAGACTTTGAGAACAT
Organism: Turdus rufiventris; assembly: GCA_013186435.1. NCBI lineage: Eukaryota > Metazoa > Chordata > Aves > Passeriformes > Turdidae > Turdus > Turdus rufiventris. The sequence continues at coordinate 3,198,973 of PYHW01009726.1, read as the reverse complement.
GGCAACTGAAAGAAACAAAATATGTCCCCTCCAAACCAACAACAAAGTACGGGGGGGCAAAAAATAAATCCATTTAAATCAGTAAGTTCCACTTCCATGCCTATGACCATTCTATTTGTAAGACCAAATTCTGCAAATCAATAAATTATGGAGGTCACAGCTTTAAGTTGTATAAATTGGTACTTTAGACTATGACAATCTCAGGAATAAACCTCTCTCAGCTCACAACTCCTGATACTGAGGTATCCTCAAAGCTAGGCTGTCATCTGATTGAAGGTGTACCTTCAATCCTTTGGAGGAGATTTACACCCCTTTTCTTTTCACAATTTTCAGTGATCTAACCATCACCTCCTATTCTGTAAAAGCTGCAGTCAATGTAGCAAAATAAACTCTGATAAATATTTCACCCCCACATTTCTCAGAAGATTTGTACAGAGAAATGTATACTGCTAAGGTGAGGAAAAGATCAGAAGTACAGAGCTGTGATGGTTGACAACACCTGCAAGTGGAGAGGAAAACGTGTCGTCAGTAAGGAAGTCATTATCAGGATAATTTTGTTAGTGTTCTCCTTAGTCCTGCTAAGTTTGGATTTAAAATTAATGGTTTTCCAAAGCATTCAGATAGAGACATAAGCTTTTCCTATGACAACACACTGATTTAAGACAAGCTTTGTTCTTAAGGCAGGTATAACCACAGAGAACTCCATGGCACAATTTCTCCCAGAGAAACAGAATATTCATCTGACAGAGCAACCTCTGTAGCTGCTTCATCCAACCACACAAAGGAGGTGCTGCTGCTGATTTGTGGCCTCTTAGCTACTCAGAGGCAACTCCTTGTTTGCTCTCGCTCCCCGTAGAGGCCACAGTTATTTCTCACTGAGCACACAGGAAGGTATTTCAAATCTTCTCATGTGACAGTTTTAATCTAGAAGTTACTCTTAAGTAAGCAGCATGCTGCAAATTCAAACTCCAGCTCAGGGAGCTTTTGTTCATGCAGCTGTACCCTAAGCATCACAAGCAGCAGAAATCACTGTTTAGCTATTTAAAGAACATTCATTTCCTCAAAATTTCTGAATACTTAGACAATTTTGCTCGAAAATGACATACCTAATTCTCATGCATAAGCTGCTTGACACTGTTAAGGAGTATAGTATGAATATTCATAAGTTGAAACTAATTTAGTAACAAAACCATGTAATTTAAAAAATACAAATCTTCTTTAAGACAACCACTTAACGTTGTTTTTTAATCAAAAACATATTACTTGGTTTACTTCTGCTAATTTACCAGAGAAGGTTATATATATATATATATATTTTTTTTTTTTTTTTAATATATATAGTTTACTTGTGATTTACATTTTAACCATCCAGAAGCAACAACCTGACACAGAATGTAACCAGCTCCATGCTTTCCTGAGCCTCGTCTCCCTGTAGTGCTGGATCTGTTTCTCTGTGGGACATTTTAGACATTTAAAATATCTCTGCTCAAAAGTGTTTTTGTGTTTTGTGTTTATTTAGCACTGTCATACCTAAACACCTAAAAAACACTGGGCTCAAAACCAAGGCATGAGTGGAAAGCAGGCTCAGTACATGTGGTTAGTACAGCTATGGTTGAATTTAAGTTTTTTAATAGTGGGTCTGGGGGTTTCTTTGTTTGTTTTCTTTCAAACACCTTTTAAAAACTTTTAGAGCATTTTTGACATTTCTCAAAATTAACAATTTTTTAAAACAGCAATAATGTGTACTAATTAACAAAAATGACCCATTACCAATATTTACCTGACAAATTCATCGGAACCCAACTATTCTTTTCCTATATTTTAGGAAAAAAATCTGCATTTTAGATATTTAGTGCTTTTCTTACGTCTAAATGAACACTAACATCCACAGTTGGGTTACCTTCATTTGCCAACTGGAATGAAAAATTGCCTGAGCAGTAACTACTGCTACACTGTAGAAAATAAACCCGCCTGTTTAAAACCAAATTATTAAACATATCTTATGGCAGCTTTACAGGTTCAAATGGTGGAAGGAAAAACTATTTCATAGCATATTCCCTTTCCCAACTGGTTTCTATGTAGAGATCATAAGAGCCTGTAGTATCTTGACCTTGAAAAAAACCATTAAGAGCAAAAGACAGAGTTGACAATTTGATGCCATCTTGTGGCTTTAATTTGGTAAATTTAATTACTATCTTGTTCCTTAATAATATTTAAATTAGTTCCAGAATTTCACCCAAAAAGCTGAAAATTATTGGGTGGCTTGCATGCTTCTGCCCACAAGCAGTAGAAGCAAAAAGTAACATTTGATTCTGCAAGAAGTGTTAGCAACTGCTTGCATGTAAAACACACAGCAGCCTCCAGCTTCACCAGCCATGACAGAATTCACTCAAAGACAGCTCTGTCTGTGAAGAGCAACATAGCAAAACTTGGGTTCAAAATAGAAAGAAGATAAGTATATGTGGATTGCAAGCTTGTAAATTATTTTTAAGAGCAGACTTCAATGCATCTATTCAATTTAGGGTACAAGAGACTGTAAAAACTCACTTTAATTACCAGCAACTCTGTTATCATTTCCTGACTTAATGTACTGAACCTTTGAAAATTTTAGTAAAGCCAGCCTAAAGAACTATTAAAAAAACCTAAAACAGCTGCACAGTTAAAAAGAATACGACTTTGCTATAAATTAAATATTGCATATTTCAATGTATGAACAACCAGCCAAAACAAAGGGTTGACTTCAAAGCAGGTATCTACAAACCGGTCCAGATGCCCTACTTGAAGCCTGATAGAAACATCTATTTCATATAAATTGGATTCTGAAAACACAGAGTATTGCTCAAAAAATTTAAAGTCCATAGAAGCCTTGGAAAAAAAAAAATCCAAGCCTTTCAAAGACTCATGCAAAATAATCCAACTCACTGGCACTACCTCTGCAGCCTTCCCAATAATTCTCTGACTTATGTTTGCATCAAGAAAATTTTAATAATATTTTAACTAGTGTTTCACATCATCATTTTATTTATACATCAAACTGGTGTAGTTTATTTTCATACTTCTATGCACACACAAATCTGCATGTAGTCCCCCAAGACATACTTAAATAATAAATTGCAAGCTTTTAACTGCCTTCCTAATTTTAAACTATGCAGTAAAAAAAACAGAGTTTGATAAGAGGATCTAGCTATTGTGCAAATACTTTTAATATTATACTCACTTTCACTTCCATTGTTTGCCATATTAATGAAAAGGTCGCATCTACTGTTTATATTGTTTCAACCTGCTTATTCCCTGGAAGGGAGAGTGGGAGTTTAAGCAGAATTAAAGATGTTTTTTACTGAACAAATTTTAACAGAAGAGAAGTTTAGCAGTATTTATCAAAGGACTCCTATACCAACTACCTAAAGAAAGAAACAGCATAAATTCACTTTTCTGTACTTGGAGAGCTAAAAGAACTGATGTGACAGGACAAAGAGGACTGATAAAAAATACACAGAACATGTTTATTTCAAAATACAAAACTCATCATAGAATCATTAAATTTGGAAAAGACCTTCAAGCTCATTGAGTCCAACCTTTAGTATTTTATTAAAATGCATTATACTGAAGGTCACGTCTTATGCAGCACAGAAGGCTTCCCATCCTTAAATTCAGTTTCATGCCAGAAAACTCAATGCCAACCTTACAAAGGTAACAGAAGCCTCATTATAGTTTTCCAAATACTGAATTACACATAACAAATTTCAGAAAAATAGGGAAATCAGGATGAGCACAGCATTACAGGGATGGAGGAGAGGGGGAAAGGAGAACCAGGGGAGGGTGGCACAAATAAAACTCTGCTGGAGCCACCCAGGGACTACCCAAACTTAAACACTTGTACCACACCACGCAAATTAAATTTTCACTTACAAATCTGGTGCTTTATTAATCTATTGCAGAATGAAAACTGACAAGATGATCCAAATTCAGAAAGCTGACACTGCTAAACATGCTAAACAGAACTGATGGGTGTTTTCAGTAGCAGGTTAGACCTGGTAATAAGTGTCACTGAATGAAAAATATTCACTGCAATTTCCTGTTCATTATCAGGTTAAAAGAAATTTGCTTTAAACATGACTGAATTAACTGGACTGCTTATTGATATCTTAGGAAATATTCTGGTTCTGTGGAGGAAACAAACCAAATCACAACTGAATCTGAAAGAAAACTGTAGTGACTAGGGACAAAAGCATATATATTGCAATAATAGCAATAATGGAAATCACTGGAGAAGCTTTTGAAAAAAAATAACCAAAGCCACAATCACTAAGATGATTTAAAACCATTACCCCCAAAGTTAAGCTATGCAACCCCTCTGAAGAGTCCTCTCAGAAGAGTGCTAGAGCTCCTTCCACCTTTATCCTTGCACAGAATATCCATAAAATTAAGAACTTTGACTTGAATTTACATCAGTCAAATAAATTCAAACTGTTGCTATAGAAATAGCAATTTTTGAGAAGAGGGATGCTGGTGACAAAGATTAAACATGTAAGCACTTCCATTTTCCTGAGGATAAGCTGTTTTCATCACAAACAACAACTCTTAATCCTGAGAGCTCCAGAGGACTTGTTTGTTTGTTTGAAAAATAAAAGCTTGTCTATACCTAGCTATGTTCATTTTAATGACTCATTTCTTTGAACTGAATGAAAAGACAAAGCCAATTATCACTAAAACATTATTTTTGCTTAGAATTCTTTCCCTTTGGGTTAGTTATCTAAGTTGGCCTCACACGTATCACTTGGCAGCCAGGCAGGGTTTTGAGAAGCACAGTCTGAGTATTAAGGGATTGTTTAATCTTTCTCAAAAAGCCAGGTGTAAAGGTTTCTACCCTACTGGTTTTCCCCAGGACATATCAGTTCAACAGAACTGGAATTTGTATCTAATTGTGAATTTACTACAATTGGTTCATTTTTGAGTCTCTAACTTACAACTTCACATATTCATAACTATCTAGTTCCAATAGTGCCTCTAAGGACAAGGACTAGTCACTCACAGGACTGAAGTGGTGTTTATCAGAAATATCACAGGGCTCAAGCAATCCATTTGCACAACAGCACAATTGGTGTGTAACCCCAAGCATACAGAGAAGCACTATTGTTTTTGTGTTCAGATTCAGCTTTGAAAATGGGATTCAAGGGAACAGTCACACTGACATTATAGAAAACGCTGCTCAGTACAGACCCTCACTTACACCTGCACTCAGTGAGCAACACAAACAGAGGTGTAAGTGACCTCAGAAAGGTTCCTTTGCAACTTCCGAAACTCATTAAATGCTTTGTGTGAAAAGAATATTTTTAAAAGCTCTGCAGGTGCCTAAATGAACACAGATGGATCCTTGACTTCTGTATGAAAATTTCTCCAAAAGACAAACCCAAAATGAATCAAGACACAAGTAACTGAGTAACTTTATGGGATGCTGTCAAACATCTCAGTGCAACTAAAACTGTTGAGGCTCTTTCCAGCCTTTCCCTGTTATACTGACTCCCATTGCTACAACACAGGGGATGCTGGATTAGAATTCTAATACATGGGCAGCTACTGAAAGACCTTGGGTTATTTCACGATTGCTTGTTCAACAAATTATCCATCACCAGTTGTTCCCAGTTGTACTTCATCCTGATGTGATCTTCTCCTTTCTATTCAGTGAAAATTAGTTTTAATACTATTCTTCTGTACCTCACCAGCTTTAGCAATCCCACCACTATGCTTATATACTACATTATGTTGCAAGAAAACACAATTATCATGGGTGGTCATGGGCAGAGAGATGAAAGCAATTTTCCAAGTAATCACCCAGCAAGACTTAAAATATCTAGAGAAAATCCTGCAACTGAATTCCTTGAGGAGCCAAATGTGCAAAGCTGAACAGTAGAGCAATGAACTCCAAGTTGTTTGTGTTGCCTAGAAAACACATTGCTGAGTTCAAAGATGTTTTTCAGGATCAAAAGCTTTAGCTGCAGCTATAACAAATTGTAACAAACAAGCCAAGAGATGAGGGCTTGAGTGATGACAGCGATGGATGTGAGTATTCAAGAGACTGTAACCACTTGGATATGGAAAGGGCTATTTTGAACTGCCACAGGACAGAACAGGCTAAAAAAACGTTCAAATTGCAGAGTGCCTTGTACTCCAGGTTTCCATGAGGAACAACAGCTCATCTGCCATGCAAATACTGCTGAAAAAAACAATTTATTTTTTTTTTAAACCCCAAAAGGTGATGATTGTGAGATCTGCTGTAACTGTACTAAGTTGCTGATAATACTAAATCTCACATTTGCAGACAGCTGAGTAATACCAGTCATGAAAACAGTCAGATTTTCTTCTCAACTCTTCTTGGACTTTTTCACTTTGTGACTTTTACACAAGTACACCCCAAGAGATTCTTGTGGGATGGCTACAGCAAAGTTAACTGACAGAACAGTTGGTATAGGTGAAAAAGGAAAAAATTCATGTTTTTCTAGAAATTATCTATGTCATTTGCAAACAGAGCAGCAAAACCCCAGCATGACATTGGTTAAAAGCCTTCAGATCAACAACTTGTCTTGTTCAGACAGAGCAGATTCACTGTCTTGGGTACTGCTGATAAAACTATTGACAAGATACTGAGACACAAGAGAGAGCTGTACAACATGAGACAAGCAAGTCAGAAACACAGCAGTAATTCTCTGCCAAAATGTCCGAGTTTTAGTCCAGCACTACAGTGTTAAGATTTCTGGACTTGCACATGCTGCAGTTATCCACACCCTGTGATTCCCCCAGATGGGGAAAACTGGGTATTTTAATCTGCTTACAAGATTACCATAATTCTGTCTCTCAACATTTGTCCTGCCCCAGCTTCCCAGTTCACAAGTTCAGTTTTAGTTGTTATATGGGGGGGAAAAGAAAGTTAAAATTAACCAAAGGAAAACCACAGAATCCCCAGTTCCTGTTCTGCTCTTACTCCACAAATTTTATTGCTTTAACTCATTTAAGAAAAAAAAAATGTGAATCAAATCGGAATGCAAGCTGAGGCTCTTTTTGGAGGACAGGGGTGAGAGGACAATGGGTGAACAGATTTTTTTTGTTTTATAACACTGCAGCTAATCACCCCTGTTCACAGTGGCAGCAAAAGTTATCAATTCTCCTTGGCAAGAACAGGATTCGGTCATTTCCCTTTTTTCAGATGCTGAACTTGAGCTTTGCATTTACAGCCTTTACAATTGGAACAGCCCCTGTGAAATGTTTGTCCAGCACTGTACATCCACGCAGCATATGCAAGGTTAAAATGCAGGGGTACAGCAATAAAAGCTTCAAACAAAGCTTTCTGCACCAGATCCACCTGCACCTGGGGGTGGGACTTCTCCCATACTGCCAGCCCAGCTATGCTCCCCATCTCCTTTCCTCATGTGCAGCTCCAGAACAGTCCTTGTTAACAGGCTGATAATGTGTTCAGAGGAACTGAGCTACACTCAGATTTTATCACAAGAAGATGGAAAATGTGCCCCCAAACACGAAGTTACTAGTCATGTTGTGAATGAACTCTCATTTCACTAAAAATAGTAAATCAGAGAAACCAGCTGCTGTGAACATAATACTTTACATTTCCAATGTCCAGGCTTCCTATAAGGTACCCTATGAAAAAGCCTCATTTTGAGAGCTATTATGACCACAGGTGACATTTGATTGCAGTGTTTCTTTCTGTCCCATGACTTTATAAATTCACATCAAGTAAAACAAAAGATGTCAACCCAAAGAAAACACATCTATTGTTGGATTGAAATGCTTATATTCAGATTTCAACAATACAAACACACATGGAAACATTTTCCCACATTTTAAGACAGGGCACGGAGGCAATTCAGGATTCAAAACAATATACACACAAACTTCAAACCTATAAAGTCCCTAAGCAGTATATGAATAGTACCGCAATCTTAGGAGTTACTTACCTGCAGCTTCCCATAGGTAAGCTTAAATATTTAATACAATAAAACATCACTGAAAAAAAACTTGTGCTCTTCAGTGTCCTCAAATGACTGCTCCCACCTAGAGTCAACATCATTAACCTATTTTTCTCAGTACAATATTCTGAAGTCAGCATTTCCAAAATTTGCAGTAATAGCATTCCTCTCTCACCAGTCACATCTCTGACAAAAACTGCATTTTAGACGACCTTTTCTTTGGCTGCAGGATGTTGAAGTTTCATATGCAGCATCATAATCAAACACCCCAAATAAAAATGCAAAGGGTTTGGTGCTGTTATGTGCCATTTATCACCCTGTCCTCCAGTTCCCTCTGCCTCCAGCTTCCCCTGTGAGATCCATTCCAACACACACTTTTCATTGCAAAACTCTCATACCAGAAGTCTATTTTAATTAAAATTTTCTTTTATTTACAATTAGGAAGGAGTACTCAAATTAGACCAAAACATTTATTATTCTCCCTTCTTCAAGAAATTTCCATTGAGTGCAACTGGGTAACTACAAAAGGCCTGAAGTTGCCCTCCCTGGGTACAGATGTAAACAGATGAAAATATTCAAGTATTTTGCAGGTACCACTACTACAGAGCACAAATTCATGCTACTGTACGTGTCAGCAGAAAGAGACAGGCAGCCACCTGAACCCAAAAGTCTGTATTTCCTCAATTAAGTCTTTATACTTATCCTATAGATTCCAAAATTAAAGAGCACAAAACCCAACCTAATAATCCCCCAAACCCATCAATAAATTAAAACCTTTTGTTTTATACCCAGAGAACAGACAACACACATTAAAGTTTCAGTTGTCTCCATTTCAGCATGTTCTAAAACCTGGCTCTTTGCCAAAAGTAATACAGCCTTTGGACACGGCTGATTTGCTTCAAAAAGAAATCACATAGGGGGACCAAGCGTGAGAATCACAATATTAATCATCACCTAACAAAGTCACCTGGGACAGAAAAGCATTCCAGTCACACATCGCAGATTCATATACTGGGGACAAACAATAGAGGAATATATACTGCGTTTGCATCACAGCAAAGCTTTCTACCTGTGTGCTTCTTGAGAAATAGAGATGTTTAAAGAAGTGCCTTCAAGGCTTTTAGTGCTAGCATGGCTTCAACAGGACCTGTGCATTATTGCTACAATACCATACACCAAAGAGATTGTGCCAATGGCTGTTGGTATTGGTAACCTGAAGAAACAGATCGTTCATACTACCCTGCTGGAGCACATAAAAGCTGATGATGTTACATGTCCATATCAGAAACTAACTGTAGTGGCAATAAATCATGCATTAAGTTAAAATACAAGGAAGGCTTCTGGCTGTATCACAAAAGGGGAATGTTTCCATTTGGCCTTCTGCCTGTACTTTCAGCTTCCTTTGGCATTATATCTAAATTCCCCATTATTCTTCTCTTTTTAGTACAGAAGATTAAATTAAGCCCTTCTCAAAGCACTAAGATGACAGCATTCAACTTTAATTTTTCCATTTTACACACAATCCATACGCTAGACAGACTATCTCCAAGCTTCTACCATTGCATTAGAAGAACTGGTTTATCACATGGCTGTTCTCAGCTGTATTTTTGGTAGTGCAGAAATGCATCCTCTTAAATAAAAGTCAGCTGACAAGTTGACCTCTCCCATAGTGTGGGGACATCCTATTCAAAGATGTGGACAGGCTAAGGGCTCTACAAAACCAATGGATTTCAGGAACTTCCTGGTACACTGTAACTTTTATACAAGCTTCATCCATCACTGCAAAAAAAATAATCTCTGACTAAACGAGCAGATCAAAAGTGCATCACAAAACAGGTTCTGGAAGTTTTCAAACATCTGTGCCCTATCACTCTGTACACACACACACACACAAATTCATCTTTAAGAACCTCCCACTGTGAATAACCACCGGAGATGACAGATTGCCAGTCAGCACATTCACAGGTGACGTTCCCTACAACCATTATTTCTGCTCCTCACGTGTTAGCAACCATCAGTCATCCATGATGATCCTGGGGATTTCACAGTTTATCTGAAGGAAATCTGCCACAAGCAGCAAGACCTCCTCAGCTCTCACATCTGTCCTGGTACTAGAAATAGCTGTTTCACCTTTGTCTAATGTCAGTGACAAAAAAAACAAGTAAGTTGTTTGTTTGTTTTTTTTCTACAGCAATGTGTTGCTAAGTTAAACCCCCTCACTTCAGAAAACTGAACACTTAAGTGGCAGGAAATACAAATGAATAAACCACTAAGAGCAGAACAATGTTTTGGAATAGAGTAGACTTTCCATGCCACTATTTCAATGAGAGAAAAAAAACCCAACAAAAAGTGTAACAAGATTCCTCTGTTATGACACCCTGGAACTTTCTGTACGTGTTTGGGATGTCTTTACCAGTCACAAACAGATTCAATTTCATAGAGACTCATCCAATAACTTCCTTGTCTTAGTCAGGTTGTGCTCTACTTTTATGAGAAAAATACCAAAACAAAATAGCAGCATCACCTTTTGAGCAAGGGCAGCAGAGTAATTTTACATGAAGCTCAAACAGGCTGATAATAAGCACACAGACCAGAGACCTCACACTTTTCTATTTATTCCAATGCTTCCAAAAAGACATTTTGAAAATGTAAGAAAAAACAACTAATCAAGAGTTAATGCCAGACTACATATTTCTTCCTTATTTTGCAGGTTCTGCATTGGCATATTCTTGGGGGAATGAATATGTGCCTATTCTGAAGGAAAAGCAAAAATCCTTATCTCCTCCAACAGACATTTCTTCACTGACTAGTGCCTAGTTTGAAGAAACACATCTGAAGGACTGCCACTATGAAAGCTGTTCTAAGAAAAACCCCAGCTTATTATCACCCTCAGATCTCAATCAGCTGGGATCAGATATCTCCAGGTAGAATATTTTCCATTTGAGATGATGGAGATGCCTCAGATTTCACGATTTCCTTAGCTCGAGGCAGCTTTTCAGAACTCCTGCTCTCTCCTCCTTCCCAGGCCAGCAGGCTTCAGCCACAGCACTGCCGCTATTTATAACTGGTGCAGGCATCTCATGGATGCCTCAGCATTGTTCCCAGAAGGAGCAGGCAATTCTGGACAGGCTCATCAGAGCCTGGGAGCTCCAGCCCCATGAGGGCTGCACCAGCCTGTTCTGAGCAGGCTCACGCATCTATTCCCACGTGGTCGGCATTCCACAGGGCTCAGGAGATGTGTGCATTACCCTGAGCATACACAGATCCCATTTTCCTCTGGCACTGGTCCCAACCAACCTGCCAGGGAGAGGAGAACAGAGGTTCCAAAGAGCTGCTCTAACCCGCTATAAGTGCGTAACATACTATCGGCTTTTCACAACTATTAAAATAAATACTATATGTATAATGTTAAATAGCTTTTCGGTATAAATATAAGTTTTTTTCTAATAACAAAAGTTAAACATACATTTTTTAAAAATAGTATGCTTAAACTACCCATTTAGTTAAAATAACAGCCCATAAACGTGTCGTAAAAACCCTACAACTAATACAACAATTATCAACACTCATCAGCTACAAAAAGCCAAAACCACCACCCAAATTAAAATAAAAAAATTTTAAACCACAAACCAAAAACACACATGCTCTAAAAAAACAACTCAAAAAGTAGCCATACTAAATAGTTCTCAAAAAATTTAAACTAATTAAACCAGGCATAAAAAACTATAAATACACAACAAGTTAATACAATATAAAACGTATTTTAAAAAGCGTTCCCAAAACAACCCTGTGCTCTTCACAACTTGCCAAGCACCCAGCCATTTTAACCCTTTACTTTATTTATATATATATATATATATCTCCTATTATCTTTTTATTGAACCTTTTAAATCTTACCAAAACAGTAAAACATGTTTTTCACAAACCTTTCCTGCTGTACCCAGCGTTCCCCACTTGACTGACAGATATCCTTGCTCATCCCCTTTCCCCCATGCACCTCAGATAAGTGACATTTAATTACACAATAAAAAAAAAAACTCTTCCCCTCTTGTCATTAGGCAAACACAGTATAAGAGTACAGATACTGGTACATCATAAGGAAAAATAGGAAAAGAAAAAATAAAGAAAATAGCAGATGTAAATTTTTCACAATAGGGAAGCCTTTTCCTTCTGAGGTGACCTAGATTCTCAAACAAAGGGATTCCCTTTCTGTACTCTATCAGGCCTTAGTAAATTAAGAAGGATTTTTTATTCTGTTTATTACTTTGCTTGTTTACCTAGAAATGCAATAGAAGTGCTTTTTATATTTGGCAAAATAAGGGAACACCAAGGCAAATACTAACATGGAGATCCAAACATGTGAGGGAAAGAAAAAAAATCAGAAAAAAAAGTGGGTCAGATCTGGTCTCATCAACACTTCATTGATAAAACAAGCATGCATTAACCAAAACTTACAGAAAAAGCATGTGTAGAAGTCTGAATGTTTGATTACACAAATCCTCAAGAGAAGACTTCAAAGAATCTACAATATGCAACCCATCATCCAAGGTAATGAGATTTTGTGGGGTTTTTAAGAGGATGACAGGTTTTTGTATGTTTTTAAGCAGCTGGGTGGGTTTTTTTAGATGACAAATGCTCTCTATAAATTTACTTTAGCAAGACAGATCAGCAATAGAACTCTTTACAGATGCTGATTGCAAGAGTATATACCTAACAAAAATACCATCCTGAATTTTGGGTCGAATTTTATGAATTCAGCATTATTCTATTAAATACAACCAGTACTTTTTCTGTTACAGGCATACCTCCCTACAGAATGAATTAATGATTTTTAATATTATGTCTCAAGAAGGACAAGATGAAAAAGAGCTGTCTCTGATTTCTTCTTCTCTTAGAAGAATAAATTACAGAAAATAAACCACCTGGAATCTCAGCTTTAAATATAGCTTAAGATAGCAGAAAATAATAAAAATTCTCTAGTTCTAAATCAATATTGCCTGTCAATTTACATCATACAAACCAGACTCTGAGGATTTCCTCTAAATCACTTATTTGTGGACTAGGAGTCCTGATTACTGACTCTACATTAGTAATTTATGTGAAAAAAAAAAACCTCAAGCTCATGAAATTAATCTAGAGTCTTACACAGATTACAGAAGGAATTACGAACACAATTATTCAGATAAAATCCATTATTTCCACAGCAGAGCTTCCTTTTCCTTGGAAGCCACTCAAGAAATTGTATCATCTCCACTAATTGGGAACTACAGCAAATTGAGAAAACATGAAGGTGGAAAACCAGGAACACGTCCCCAGCTGGCCAGGCTGAAGCAGTTCAGTCAGACTGGGTGATGTGCAAAGTGTTCTGAAGAACTTCAGTTCCTCTAACATGTCAGAAAAAGGGCAGTAGGAAATTGCTCTTAAAAGGGGATTTATTCTCCATTTTATGATCCAGGTTTTCTGTTGGCTATGAACAAATATTGCTGAAATTTATTACACTAATAGGACATCTTGAGTCACTGGAGAAAGGATTTTTTTTCCCACAGATTTTGTTGGTTTGCCTTGTTTAAGCACCTGTGCTTGAAATAAAGGATTCAGGCATTTAAGGCACTTGCTAAATCTTGGTTATTTCTGCTGTAAACCTTTCATGTCCCCCAGAATTAGCTGTAAATGAGGATACCTACAGGATGGAGCTGTAAGAATTAACATACTAAAGCTACTGAGAAAATATGACAGATGCAGTGTCAGCACAGGTCTCAACCTCAAAGCACAGGAAATTCTGTCATCTCTGGAAGTCCAGTTCTTCGATTTCACGTTATTTAACATTCACTAAACAAATGCATCACCAATTTCAGTACTAAAAAATGTTGAGGTTGACAAAATGTCTCCATATTCCTGTACAAACATATACATGGGGGAAAAAAAAACTTAGTGAGAGGATGAACAGTTGGAATTGCTAATCTCTTAATTGGTCTCAGACAAAAAAAAAAAAAAAAATCTGTGGAGCTCCTCCAGCATGGAAGAGTGCTGGGCAGGATGTCTGCATCCTTTGCTGAACCTGATAAGCCAAGCCTCTTTAAGTTATTGGGAGAGAAATGTGGGATTCCTCAAGAGTCTGAGGAAGGACAGCCTGAGGGAAAAGGGGTGGAAAAGGAAGGAATCAGGCAGAGAAAAGGCTTAGACAGGTGGCAGCAGCTGGAACAAGACATCTTCCTTCCTCAGCACAAAAGCTGGGTCCTGTTATCTCCAACAGGATGCCATTTTCTTTCATTCTATCTTCCATGCTTTGAAATTGGTATTTAGTAACAGTTCTTCCAGGAGAGTCTCAACTGTCTCTAAGAACTGGAGTTTTTATTTCTAATTCTCATGCTGGGGTTGTGAGGATGGGTGTTAGGGGTACCTTAACCATATAGTGCAGGCAGGTGGATGAAACAACCCATGAGGTAAGGAGGAAAACACCAGCCCATTTCCCACATAAACAGCCTGTGAATTTTGGTACTTCAGCTGCTTGGCCTCCTCTCCCCTGCTGTGCTGAATCAAAGCTTCATAAAGTCCCTGCTCTCCTCAAAATGCAAAAGCAACACTTGTGACAGGCAGAAAATATTACTGCTGGCACTGGCTTGTCAGTTCATCAGCAGACAACCACGCAACCAAAAATCCTGCACAATACAAATGAAATTATTTTGTCCATTCCCTGGAAGAATAAAACGTGCATTTAGCACTTGAGATCAGCAGTAATTGCATGCAACGCCTGAGGGAAGATATGAAAAATCAGAATACAGAAGAAAGAAAAAATATGATAAAGCAAACAACACAGTATTGAAGAAAGAAACACATCTGGAAAGTAGCCCAAGATATGTCTGCATAACACACAAAACCAGAACTGAAGCAAAGCAGACCAAAATTTTCTATTTTGTATTTTTGAGTGAATTTTGAAGCACTCCAAACTTGTGTTCCTCTAAGGAAGCTGTGATAGGAGAACAGATTGAATCCTAGCTGGACACCTAGAACATCCGTTTACTTAATAAAAAAATACAAGCTTTAAAATTACAGAACACCTCCTTGTAATGTTTCCCAAGAAACACCCTTCTGGAAGAATTGAAAACATCACTTGGAGTTTCCCCTCTCTCACAGCTTTGTCAAGTTGGGGATGTGCTTATATTCCTTATAGAATAAAACATAATAATGAACTACATAAAACCTGATGCATGTTTCATAATAACTGGGAACTTTTTCTAGTTCTATAGATTGATCTCTATTGCTGCATTCAAGTTCTAAAGTTATGATGCTCAACAGTTAATGAAGTCACCAAGTTGATGGCTTGGGTGTTATTAGAACAGAGTGCAAAATATTGACCATTTATTTAAAAATGCACCAAGTGTAAAAGCTGGGTATCACTACCAGCAAAGCAATAGTGAAAATCTACTAAGCAAAATAAGGTAGGCAATACTGACACTTGTGGTCATTTCTAGATTGCTATTTTTCATTCACTTACAAACATGTCTGGGATAGCTAAGAAACATGCTGGGATCTCAAAGTAGCCAAGCAAATTCCAAGTATTTGCCAACTGTGTCTCCACTCCAAATGAACTGACTAGAGAAGTATTATTTTTGAAGAAAAGAGCAGAATAGCCTTATACATATATATTATTATTATAATATACATAATAATTCCCAACATAGAAAATTAAAACTAAGCTTTTATGACACTCTGTATTGATACATTTCCAGAAGGTAAATATAAAGCTTAAAAACAAGAACAACCAGCCTCAAGAATGTTGCCAGTAATCATTCTGAACTGTCACTTGAAAGGTTTTCAACACATTACAGCTGAAATGCAGTTGATAAAATACTGTTTTACTATGATAAAATGAACTTTGCAAAGTATTCATGGAGCATCCAGAAAACACAGTGCATATGGGAATAGTGATAGGTCACCTATGGCCTAAATATTTAAACTCTCAAGAGGCTTGTGCCACCAGGCAGAAGTTACCAAGCAGTACACGCCTGACTACTGCAATTACTCCAAATTAGTTTGAGGAATTTCTGCTAATATTGCCAAGACAGAAGTTCACTGAATGGCTCAGCCTAAGAGTTGATTACAAAACCACTTAGACAAAACTCTGCTGACACCCTCTAAAAACAACATGAAGAGTTTTTAAAGTCTTTTGAAGAAAATATTCCAAACCACCCCAAGTTTGTTTTGCACCGGTACATTTTGCTCAGCTCCAAGTGGTGACGTGCACAGGGTATTGTGAGCAGCCCTCTCCTCTCTGTCCCTCCTGGTGTGTCTGCAGGACTCACTGAGCGCTCCTGGTCACACTAACTCCACCTGCTCCTCACCCAGGCTGCACATCTTCACTTACTCCCTGGAGCCTTAATAGGTGGCAGCCTTTCAAACACTACATTGCAGCTTCTAATTTGGGATGTAACCATAGTAACATTACAGAACACACTACTCCCTGCATCGAGAACAAGCAGTCAACTGACCCTTCGCACTGAGATTGCGCTGAAACAAAGCTCATTCCAACCTCTAACCCAGCAACATGGCCAAAACCTGCAGCTCCAATGTCCAGCCCAAAGCAAGACCTGCCCTCCTGAAATACCCACAAATGCATAGTACCATAGGAAAGCAGTAAAGAACAAAGCGCTACAAAAGAGAAGGAAAGTCTTCCCAAAACTTTGACTCTAAAGCTACATCAGTCATTCTCAGACAGAAAGCAATAAAAAAAAAAAAAATCAAAGCTTTTCTTACTTTTCTGTAAGATGAGCAAAGAACTGCTCATATTTTTTTGGAAAAAGAAAAAAGAAAGGAGAGAATGAACGAAATAAATCAGTCATTAATATTTAAGAATTCGATACTCAATTTGTTCACAAGGCAAGATGACAATTTTTTCACATACCAACAGACAACAGCTCTGCCTGAACTTTACAGGCTACACACAAGGGATATGGCCATTTAATTAAAAGCTGAAGCTGATGTCTGTTCCCTTCTAAATTTACTTTTAAAATGATTCTCTAGAAAAACAGCCCTTGGGATTTCTATACCTTTAATATTTACTAATGAGCATTTATAAAAAAAATAAAAACAGCTCTCCCCCTTCCAATACAATACATGAATGCCCTACCTATAGTTCCCAAGCTTTAGGAACCAGGTACAGTGAAGCATTAGCAAATAAATTAAACTGAAAGAGCACAGATTTTCATAACCATTCTGTTGAGATCTGAACTCATATCCCAGGTAGAAGGTTACATGTCCTGTCTGAAAATTCAAAACTCAGAGGCAGATGTACACGCTGGTGTTTGACAAAAGCATTACGTCCTTCTGCCAAAGTCCTCATGGATACACTGACCACATGAATAACATACCTGGCTTCCTACTCAGAGCCCAGAGTGCAAAAATTGGGAGGACTCCTGGTTGCTCTCACATGTTTGAGTACTTCAGCAACAGACTACATAAAATTCGGGATATTATACAGGGCAGGCATAAGAAAGCTTTGAGTAGTCTGAGCATATATGGAACACCTCAATGCATGGATTCTCAATTATTCATAAATTCAGTAAGTGCTGCTGGACACAAGCCCTCTTCTCATGCTCCACCCCCACACTGACCCCTCCCCTCCATTTTTTAAACACTGATTTATTTAGATTGGAGGAGATACAAAGTCTTTATTGATATGCACTTTATACTTCTAATTACTATTTAGGAAATATGCTCATGATCCTAAAATGTCCTCAGATAGGATCAAAGGATTTGTGGCAATTGTTATTAGGTTAGGAAATGCATGCATTACAAACAAGACTAAATTAATAGAGAAAGTTAGTGTACATAGATGATTTAGTTAGGAGACTCTAAATCTGATTACGTTTCTAGTAAATTATCATATTATGCATGTAGAATAATAAAGCACACTGAGTGCCTGGGGAAGCTTTATTTCCCAGTAAGGGATATGCCTACCCCCAACCCTACAAATCAGACACACCAGGTAAGTCACAGTTTCTTTACTCTCTGGCTAAAAAAAAAGTAAAAAATAAATAAATAAAAATAAAAAAGAGAGCTAGTCACTAGCTTTTCAAAACAGAGTGGGCAAACAGAGTGACTAATAAACACCTGGTTAAGTAAGCTGCTAGCTCTCTATTTTCTCAGGTATTATGGTATTTTATTTATAGAGTAAATATAAGATGCTTCAGCACAGAAGGGTCAGCCACTGAAAGGAGAGAAATGAAAGGAACACAAGTTTCCTTAGGACCAAAAAGACAGATTTTATGGCATATGTCTGTCTGTAACAGACAAAAGTCATTTTAGGTTCATCAATAATTGAAATGAAGTGCCCCTGACTTTGCAATGCCAGACCATGGCAGAAAGCTATTAACAGCAGAGAGGCAGTGTAACAGCATGTGCTTGTACATCAGTGCTGATCAGCCCAATTGAATAACCTCAGATAACAAAAAGCAGCTTTTCAAGAGTAAGCATGTGTAAAGGAAACAAGAGCAAAGAAAGACACTTTATCTTTTCTTTGGCATGAAGGCACAGACTATTCGTACTCCAAGAGAGCCAAATGGGTTAAATCAAGCTTCAGCATTTAAATGCTTATAATTCCCTTGCACTGCAGAACAGCTTTTGGAATATGGGAATAGAATGTCTAGCATTAAAAATCTCCTGGAGAACCGTAAGTTACAGCGTGAAGGAAAAGTGAAAAAAATCTGTAAAAACCCTCGAATTTTCATTTAATGATAATACAATTTTTATACTATTCACCTACCACCGTGCATGAACTGAGTATGTATCATTTATCAAATAAGAGCAAGAGCCTGTAAAGCTTCCTGTCTGCCTTGGATTTAGTCAAAATGAATGCAAACAATCACGTGGGGTTCAGCCAAGCAGTGACGTTAAATTCTGCTCTGTCAGAAGACAGCATCTGTCAAAGTCCACATTTAAACTGCTGCCTGCCTGTGCAGCAGCTGAAGAACTACAGAATGGATTTTATACATCACAATTCTGGGTTAAAACAACTCCAAACCATTTCTATTACTGCCTAGCAACAATGAAGGAAGGAACAGAGGGAGATCCTGTGACTGAAGATAACTGAGGCACTACGCGCCAGCACCGCCTGCTAACATTTCCAGCAGGAATATGGATCCTGAGCAGAGGAGAACACAGCCTTGTATTGTCCGAGCTGGGAGCCGGCAGATGTGAGAGCCCCAGAGAGCGGTGGTGAGGCCAGGCAGCCCCGCGCCCACAACTCCGCTCCTTTTGTCTGCAGCATGAACAAAAAGCCCCGAGACAAGGACGGCACCGGCGAGCGGGGAAGGTAACACGGCAGCGGGCAGGCAGATGGACACGGTGCATCCCGGGGATCGCAGGAAGCAGGGCTGCTGGGGGATGTGCGCATGGTCCAGAGCATCCTTTCTGCTGAAGTGATGGCGTGCCCAAACTATTTTCTGTATAATCCTGCACCATAAATGGCCTGACCAAGGAAGGTATGTCAAACCCTTGTGTGTGATATTCATTCGCTTGTCTGTTATCTTTTCAGCCATTACAGATAATGATCGTTCCTAATTTGCAGAGCCCTGAGATAACACTGTCTCTGAGCAGGGAGAAAGAATTCTAGCAGGTTTTGCTCTCCCCCAGCACAATGTCACTCCCTTACACTGGCTAAATGCACTGCTCACAGTCTGCCGAGGCTGGTGTGGCTGGAGAGGAAGGATTAAAGGGATAATGGAGCTCCTGTAATGATTGCTTTTAACTGAGAAATTAAAAACTCAAACCCCTCCAATACAGAAAATCCAGTCAGAAATCCTCTCAAAGTAGGTCAGAATTAATCCTTATCTGAAGTAATCTTAAAGCATGATAAAATGGCCATAATGTGACACAGCGAGAGCACTGAACCATCAAAACAGACCACACAGTCAAAAGGCATTATCTTAAAAGTCCCCTCAGCCCTTTTTACACTTGCTTTTCTGCCCCCCAAGCACAAGCAAAATGTCACAAGGGCAGTACCGGCCAAGCATAAATTGGGAGCATGCGAAAGACTGGGCATGATTTAAACCATCAGCAGCGCAATCAGGCACCACGATTTACAAGTAACATCAGGCTCCCTGACATCCCAAAAGGAAACCTTCAAACACTGCACACTCAAAATGGTAAGCACGTAACTCATCTCCTGCCATCGCTGCAATTTCTGTTTAATATGAAAACACTAACTGTTTAACTTGGATTGTAAAATGGCATTCCATCTAATTGCCATTCATTCCTGTTTTTTGTTGAAATTTAAATACTTCGTCACTAGTGGCAAAATAAAAAAATTTAAAAAAAAAAGAGATGAATATTTGCAATAAAAACTTAAGACCTAAATCTATAGCAATTCAATACACCACAGAAAGAAAGTGCTTATCTGCAGAATCTACCTATAAGCTATAATAAATCATTAAATGTCAATATAAATGTGCTTTCTTTGCCCAAGGCAATGCCAACATGAAATAAAACAACTGCAGCTGGAAAGAGTTCACAAACCAAGGAATGCAGAACACATCAGACACCAGTTTCAAATCAGTTTTAAGACATTTAGAATATAAAGTCACTTGACAGAACTTTTAAAAAAACAACAAAAAAAAAGTACCTTCAGGCAACACTCCGGGAGAAGCACAGCTGGCTAATATAAGATATTGGTATAGGGCATTTAAAAACCTGCACGTCAAACCTTATCCCAAACACTGTTCTGTGCAAAAGATTAATGGAGTTCATAAGGGAAGTCAGGCACATTAAATGAGGCCCAATATGCAACTGCTGTTCATCAGAATACAGACTCAGGCTGCCTTTTGAACTCTTCCCTCTAATTTAAGAGTTTGCCCACAGAGCTAATCAAAATATGAAAATCCAAGACATGTGAATAGGAAGTCAAATGCTTCAATTTTCAAAGCTGTAATTATAGAGCAGTACTGCAAGTACCAGAAACCAAAACACCAGCAGAGCACAGACCACAAATAAAAATTCAAGAGGCATTCACAGTTTATGTATTTGGCATTTGATAATGCATCAGTGACTGCACTGCCAGGTGCCAAAAATGAAGCAGCAGTATCATAAATAATATCTCCAAAAAGCAGTTACACGCAACAACACACTCTCAGAGGACGAGTGTTCTAGAGACCCTCTGCTGTACTTAGGTTTGCTTAGCTACTGTCAATAGTTGGTGCCTGTTCATAACCTTTCTGTGAAATGGAATTTTAGGTATTTGGGCAAAAAAAGCAATGCTCTAACCCTAATTAAATGAGAGAAAACAGTATTTTTATTATACAATTTGATGGTGGGTTTAATATCTAGTGAAAGTTTTTAATATTATTTTTAAACAATGCACCCTAGCATGCAGTATTTTTTTCCAAAGGTGCAATTGCTGTTGCTGTATTTTCAATGCTTAATACTCCACTGTATATTTTGAAATGTTTTACACACAGCTGCAAACAAAATGAGCCCACATTATTTGGGTTTTTTCAGTCAATAGCTCTATAAAACTGAAATACAGATGTAGATGCTTCCCCTATTCATAAAATGCCTTTTTAAAGGGCAAACAGAAACAGATTTTCTGTGACACGCCTATCTTGAAAAATCAAGGAAACATGTAAAAAAAAAAAAATCAAGGAAATATGACTCTCTTAAAATGTCTTCTGATTCTAGTTCAGTGTAAAACTTATTTTCATATGCATTATGTAAGCATGCAGCCCAATTAAAAAAAAAAAAAAAAAGGCTTCAGCCATGCCATTGCTGGGACACTTCCTCATGCATCAGGGAATCACAGCACCTGCAAACTGTGTTCAGTTTGCACGGATATTTATGTAACTGAAGAGTCTCACTCTTGCCTATTGCCTTATCCAAATAGGCGCTCATCAAAACACTACCTCAGCTAAAAATTAAACAAAGATTAGCAGTGCAGTGCACTTCTGCTTCAGCATTTCCATCTAATGACTGTAGTTTTATAAGTGGAACAATTCAGTGTGACAAAATTAATCTTGGTTCTAGCTGCTACTCCACATTCGTGAAATTGTGGCTTTGATTTTTTTCCTAAACTGTGGATGCATGCAGTGGAGCAATAATTAATCAAACATCCCTACTGCTGCCCTCCAACCTGTTCTCAAACAATTAACTTCCCTGAGATCTAGGCTATCCTTGGAATTTATGTTTGCTTAAACTGAGATTTTCCCAATAGCCGAGTGTTCATTTACAACTCACTGCCCACCGCAGACAAAACAAAACTTATGCGTTTTGAGGGGAAGCTTCTGTTTTTCCAGTAGGGAAAAGCAGGTGCAAATGGTCCCATAAACACGAGTCTCGCACATTTGGGGCTTATCTGCTTTTACGTAAGGACAACTCGGGTTCAAGCAGCACAAGCATGGAGTGTCAGTAATTCCTGAGCTACACAGATTAGACACAAGAGTTTAGGATTTTTACAGAGCCAGCTGGCTCTCCGAGAAGTATCACCAGGCCCGACCAGGTAAATAAGAGAACCTGAGGTACTTTGAGAAGCTGTCGAACCGAGCGCACGGAAGCAGCCGAAGCGCTCTCGGGCGTTCCC
The DNA here is from genome assembly GCA_013186435.1 of Turdus rufiventris. NCBI lineage: Eukaryota > Metazoa > Chordata > Aves > Passeriformes > Turdidae > Turdus > Turdus rufiventris. The sequence goes on along the minus strand of PYHW01009726.1, from coordinate 3,176,428 downwards.
GGAGAGGGTTCGGGTGTTCCCGGACAGGGCTCGGGCGTTCCCGGGCAATCACCGCGCGCGCGCCCCCTTGTCGCGTCACACTCGGCGCGCAGCGGCGCCCCCTGGCGGCGGTCGCTGAGGCGGCCGTGAGGCAGCTCCCGCTCGCTGCGGAGCGTGTTTGTAAAGAGAGCGGCAGCGAGTAAAACAAACATCACTTACACCCCTCTCCCCACCCTTAGAAATACAAATACTCCCTTTCGTGAACAGGGCAGGCTGAATCTGGCATCACACACATACAACGTACTATCCTATTATTCGACTGACATGTCAAATTACTCCCTTACAACGTTCAACCCTCTAATTCCCCATGTAACGTATCACTTAGTTTTTAAATGCACAAATTAATCCAAATATTGGTTTAAGAAGATAGCGAAGCAATTAATAAATTACATATTTCTATTAGAAACACCATTTTCTATGGCGTCTTGTTCTACTGCCATCCTTTTTCCTACACAAAACCCTAGGGCCCAGGAATAAATTAGAGCAAATTGAAAATCACAAACGAATTGCTATTGTACAGTGAAGGCTCATTTACGAGATGATGTGATCAGCTTTTAATATGCAGCATCATGAAGCTGCCATATTGACTCTGCTCCTGAATATGAACAAAAATTTAAGAGAAAATGAAGCACAGACTACTTTGGCACTTTTTCCTACAGCTACAGCTGCTGGTCAGAATACTTGAAATTTCCAACTGCTATGTACAGTACTCACAAACACTATTAGAGAGGACAAAAAACCCAACCCAGTATCATGATCATCAGATAGCTGGCCAGAAACGTAGTCCTAAGCAAATTTATTTCCAGTTAACATGATCACTACCCAAGATCTCTGTCTACTGAAAATCAAGAGCTTAATTTCAATTCTGCTGCCTCTGAGCCTGGCAGCACAGCCCAGCGCTCCATGCAATGTTTTCCTCCAATGCAAAGCAGAAGGTGAAAGGTGCCTGAAAGGTGACCGGGAATGTTATCCTGCTCTAGCATCTGAGGGTTGTGCAGTGAGGTTACTGGACCCTGAAAATTAATTTTGACAGATGCATCTTCTCACTGACTTTGCTTGCACAGTGGGGGCCAGTGGAGACGTGCCAGGCGGTGTCCTGTGACTAACACAGCTCTGCCATCGCCAACCCTGCGCCGTCTGTCCCACCACCAGGCACGGTCGTTTGCAAAAAGGGCTTTAAAACTGTGAGCCATCCTAGCCTCTGCACATCAAATCAATTTTAATTAATGCCATTAAACCTTCCATCTGCCAGCAAGGCTTTTTCATTCAGTCCTTCTCAAACACTCTACAAGGATTTCACAGTCATGGATATGAAGCTATTTACATCGCCTTCACACTTTTTCCTGCTAACACAATATTTTTTTCCTCTTTAGCTTTGGTATCCACAATGTTTGTCAAAACTTTTACCAGGCAAAAAAGTATTTTTAAAAGCTAACAAATCAAGTTAAATCATAAAACAAGGTTGGCTTTGAGCATAAGTCAAACCTTGTTTCCATTGATATGGGCTGTTCTTTAAAAAAGTGAATTTAACTCGATTTTATATCTAGTTTCTATTTGTAACTGGTTTTGAGTGTGTAAAATAAAAGATTTCTGATTTTTTTTAATTCTTTGCAGAGTGAGCCATTTGCAGACAATTACTCAACTCAAAGGAAAATGAATACCAAAGAATAGCAGTGGATTCTAAACCAATTGGAAAAGCCTTTTCCTTGAGCATTGTCTCATATCCCATTACTGGATCCTTACAACATGCTTCAGTGGAGAAGACGACACTGCTGCTTGGCAAAGATGACCTGGAATACCAAAAGGTCTCTGTTTCGCACCCATCTCATTGGCCTGGTCTCTCTGGTGTTTCTTTTTGCCATGTTTCTGTTCTTTAACCATCACGACTGGCTGCCAGGCAAGGCTGGATTCAGAGAAAACCCCATGTCTTACACCATCCGAGGATTTAGATCTACAAAAAGTGAGACCAACCACAGCTCTCTGAGGAGCGTGTGGAGAGATGCTGTGCCTCAGACACTCAGGCCTCAGACAGTCACCAACCCCAACAACACAGACCTGTCCCCACAGGGAGTCACCGGTTTGGAAAACACCCTCAGCGCCAATGGAAGTATTTACAACGAGAAAGGCACTGGGCATCCAACTTCCTATCATTTCAAATACGTCATCAACGAGCCTGACAAGTGCCAGGAAAAGACCCCTTTCCTAATACTGCTCATAGCTGCAGAGCCAGGCCAGGTGGAGGCCAGACAAGCAATTCGACAGACCTGGGGCAACGAGAGCCTGACACCTGGCATCCAAATTGTGCGGATTTTTTTGTTGGGCTTAAGCACCAAGGTAAATGGATACCTCCAGCGAACCATCCTTGAGGAAAGCAGACAGTACCACGACATCATTCAACAAGAATACTTAGACACCTACTATAATTTAACTATAAAAACTCTGATGGGAATGAACTGGGTTGCAAGCTACTGTCCACATGTTCCATATGTAATGAAAACTGATAGTGATATGTTTGTCAATACTGAATATTTAATACACAAGCTTCTGAAACCAGAACTTCCTCCGAGGCACAAGTATTTTACAGGTTATTTAATGAGAGGTTATGCACCTAATAGGAACAAGGATAGCAAGTGGTATATGCCACCTGATTTGTATCCAAGTGAACGTTATCCTGTATTCTGCTCTGGAACTGGTTATGTTTTTTCTGGAGACTTAGCAGAAAAAATCTTTAAGGTCTCCTTAAGCATTAGACGTTTACATTTAGAGGACGTGTACGTGGGGATCTGTCTCGCCAAGCTGCGGATTGACCCCATGCCCCCACCCAACGAGTTTGTCTTCAATCACTGGCGAGTTTCTTACTCCAGCTGTAAATACAGCCACCTAATTACCTCCCATCAGTTCCAACCTAGCGAGCTGATCAAATACTGGAACCACTTGCAGCAGAACAAGCACAACGCCTGCGCCAACGCGGCCAAAGACAAGGCCGGCAGGTACCGCCACCGCAGACTGCACTGAGGGCCCCGCGCGGCTCATGTAAATAAACAGCGCTGAACGCATGGACAGTGACACCAAGCAGCCCCAGGCACAGCCCAGACTGAGCCCAGCACACAGGGCAACGGGAAATTATTTTTTTAAGTTAAAAAAATATATATAGCTCTTGAAAATTATGAAATGATAACCAAAAGGTTTTCCCAGTGAATTCGAGATTAAAAAAGAAATTTTAAAAAAAGATGGTACGTAAGGATTTCTGTGTTAACGTGCAATAATAAGCATGCACACTTTGGTGGTACAACTGCTGATTCATGTGCCAGTAAAATATAATTGAGCATATTTTCCACACTAAAATTTTTATTTTAAGGCGTGCATTCATAGCTCTAGTTCTCTTCCATGTAATTTCTTATTATCCAGAACTGCTATAAAATGAAAAATTAAACACTAAGGAAATGCAGAAAGGGTAGATCAGTTTTACCTTCAATACTACATGACAATTATTATCCACTACTTCAATGTACCACACATGTAGCAATGTCACATTTTAGTAAGACACTACCAATAAATTCTAAAGCACTAAGAGTGTACTCCCTTGAAGCAAGTCCAGTTTTCGTAAGTTGACTTATTTGGTTTGGAAGCAGAGATAAATGAAATCAAAGTTGCACAGTTGCTTTGTACTTTACCTTCAGAAATATAAGTGATGTTCTGGATCCAATTTTCAGGCACAAAAACCTGACTGAAAGTTACTTCATTCTCTAGAAGTCACAGGGCAAGATCCTAACATCTGGTGCCAAGTAACATTCATTCCACTTGGAACCTTCATGCAAATTCATTGGATCTGCTATTAATTTCCCTACATAGCTTGAAGGTAACTCAAAGGCTGATGAGAAATGCAAAACACAAGTTCCAGTCCTGCACTGTTCTTGACAAAATTTCATTTTGTGCAAAGCGGGAGAAAACTAATCAAATGTGCTGCTTTGCTCTTTCCTGTCTGACAAAAAGCAAGGGTCAGCCAAGCGAAAACATATCTGCTGGAGAAAACAAAGCCCCACACCTGAGTTTATAGGTGGCGAAGACTAGGTCACGATAAGATTGAGAGCTCCGGCCAGCAATACGGCCAGGAACAAAACCTAAGCAATTTAAAGTCACAACACGTACCACTGAAAATAAATTGTGAGAAGTGGGCTAAATCTATTTACAGGTTTGCAGTTTTCTAACAGACAGAACTTTTAAAGCCTATTTTCCAACTGTTAGAGCAGAGTTCAATCAGATTCAGGTTATTACTGCTTGTCACAGTGCCAGGGTAAGCAATACCCACCTCTGATCATCAGCAAATGATCAAACTGCAATTAGTTTTCTGTTTGATTGGGACTTATTAATTGGATAAAATACAAATATTTGATGTACTTTTATTATTTAATAAAATTGATTATATTTATGGTCTTAAGATTTCACTTTTTCTGGAAAAGCTGCTCAGGAAGAAATTTCTAGCTTTAGCAATACTAGGTTTCTGTAATGTTCCCTAGTCCTTAAAACTGGGTTTTCATGCACAGCACAGAGATGACAGCAGGGTTTTCTCCTTTGTACTGAGAAGACAAATCATATTACTGACCATTCTCAGCAGCTCTCAGGCTGTCTGTCTGCAGGAACTCTCACATTTGAACAGAATGCACAGCACTGGATTTACCTCAAGCAATTCCAGCAGGTCCTCTGGAAGATGGATGTGGAAATTTGCTCAACACCATTTTTTTTTTGTGATCTTCCACTAAATTTTTTTCCTTTGCTGTATTTGGGGTTTGCTAATTGTACATTTCTACATTTCCAACACACCTCAAATCATGTAAATGTCTGGTTTTGGGGAAAGCAAATACCTGTAAAAGTAGTAACTCTGTTCTGCAGAGATTTCTCCAACTAAATTCACAGTTGTTACACTCAGTTCACATGATGCCTGTTGGCATTCATGTGAGAGAGCTGCCCTGGACAGATGTTTTGGAAGTGTGCTTTGAGCACCCATTGCAGTTTTCCCCACTCTGTGCTGCTCGCTCCCAGCTAACAAACACAGCCATAGCGGACATGCAGCTGAAAAAGGCACCTGGCTGGAGGTCACCGTAGGCAGGCTCTACACCACAGTGCTAGCTCCAGACCCCAGAGCGAGCGTGGGAAGCCAGCTGCTACTGCAGGGACTGAATTTTGGAAGATATCCAATGCCATAAGCGGCCACTCCACAAGCAGTGCTGGCCAAGGCCACAATCCAGTCTCCTGGAGAGGACTTCAGCACTGCTCCCAGCCCTTGGCGCTTTCCAGCCCTGCTGTGATGTACTCAATTTTACCAGCTCTGGCTAGTCCTAAATGCTGTGCCTAGCTCCTGGGTGCAGTCCAAGAGGTTAATACTAAACCTTAAATAGTTTGGCACTGGAATCATCAAGTTTGGCAGCCAGACCACCCCTTGGGTGCTGGGCTTTGGAGCTCCTGCCCGATGCTGATCTGCCCGAGCTTGGCAGAACCACGGCACACTGCCCATGAGTTCAGCATACCAAACCTCCTGCTACTTACAGGACTAGTGAGGAGCACCAGAAGGCTAAATAAAAAGCCATTCTTAATGCCCTTTTAAGGGTCCAAGATGATTTTTAAACTTTGCATTAATGTTTGGGTGTAAGTTATAAACATACTTGAATCCTTATCAAGATGGTCAAAGGTTACTAAAAACATTTGCATCCAAGTACTGTTTTCTTGCACAGCTTGTTGCAAAGCTTTCAGAAACAAAAGGGAATCATTTTGTACGATGAAATATGCAATTACAGAATGAACGCTCTACATTCTTTTCTCTGAATGTTTTACTGTTTTCTAGCTTGTGTTTAAGCTATTTGCTCACTCCACTAGAATATAAAACCAGTTCATGTTAAAAACAGTGCAATAGTTAATCATATCATTAAAAGCTTGGACAAGTTCTCTCACTTCCTTTCCCCATACAGCAAGAAAAAAATGCATTTTTCGTTAGAAATAGCATACAAACCTGTAGCAGAAATTCTAACATGTCTGCAATGCAGTTTATAAAAAGGATATCACTATCCATTGAATACAGAAATACAAGAGTTTGTATAACACTTGCTTTAAATGTTTTTACTTTTCTGTGTGTCTGCTTCAGGTTGAACACAAATATAAAAAGTCATAATGCCTCAAAAGTTATGATGGGAGAGAAAAAATTGTGACAATATCAGCACCATTATTATAGCAAAGAAAAATCTTAGAAAAGCTGGCCTGGTAACAAAAATCAGAAATTGGAATTCCGTCATTTCCCCGTATCGATTTAACTTTCAACTTAATCAAGATTTACATATTGATACTATAGAACCAAAAAGAAGTCCCACCAAAAAAAAATTGTTACTGAACTACAGAACTGTTCTTTTCACATCTCCAGTTAAATCAGTGGTGTGAGATATTTGCACATCCCACACCAATAGAATTATGAATGCAAAATACACAATTACAGCTTTTGGTATAGTAGAACTGATCCCATCCCCAGTCACTGAGGGATCTTTCATGGGTAAATTTAGCAATCTGTTCTAAATTTTAAACATTACATGTCAAGGTACTTCCAAGCACCAGTGGTTGTTCTGAGAGAAAATTCAGTGCCCACTAGGATCTTCACTTAAATTTACAAACTTAAATTATGGGATGGCAGTGATCTAGAAGAGATGAGACAGACTGCTTTTCAGGTTAACCTTACTAGAACAGCAATTTAGAATCTGCTTTTCCTTGCAGTGCAGTAATATAAAACGTGTCAGTCCTCATTTAAAAAATATTTGCAGAATATATCAACATGTTAAGACATGCATTAACTGTCTCCAAGCCCAGGCTATATCAGGCACTGGAGGGGAGGGAAGCACCTAAAGGCCATTACTTTAGACAGCCTCCCTCTTCCCACTTATTTTCCTGATATGTTAACACAGTACGTAATCACACATCAATCTAAAATACCAACATAATCCCACAGGGCAAGAAAACCTTTTCTCTTGAATGCATGCTCATTGCAATGCGTGGAAATGGCCTAGGAGGAAATGAAAGGGAGAGGGAAGATGCTAATATAGAAACTACTACTTCTATTTGTGCTTTTGAGAAGAACAGGCTTGTAACTGATTTGCAAAAACATCACTTGTTATTGCCATGGTTTCCCAATTTTAGATGCTATTTCTCAATTCCTCTTTTGCTGTCAAACAGCACAAATAAGAAAAGACTGGACAATCACTCAGTTACACTGTGAGAACTGCACCTCTCAATGAAGGGCATTATTGTCCTTTTCATTTCACATTGTCCTTCCAAAGCAGGATGTGACTCTGGGCACAGTATCCCCCCCTTGCTGAGCACATGTGCTGGACATGGCACTGGATGTTATTCCCACAGATCCCATCTCCAGTCCATCCAGCACTGCCTCCCTTCCCCAGCCCTGCTTCCCAAGCCCAGTCACTCCATGGGCAGCCCAGGGGAAGGAAGGAGGCAGGGAAGCTGCACTGCCAGCTCTAAATGCTGCACTGTGCAAATGTAGGTCAGCAGGGACACAACGTGGGCTCTGCTTTGTACCAAGAGTGAAGGCAGAGGCTTTCCGGGCAGGAGGCTGGGGGAGGGCTCTGGAAACAACTTCTTGCAGCAAGTCAGTGAAAAAGGAGCTTGAATGTCAGAAAACAGAAGAGTAAAACTAAAGCTGATCAACACCACATAGGTTGGAAATGCAGGGCAGGCTCAGCCTTACCAAAGTGAGGCCAAAGGAGAAAGCAGGGTCTGGAATTCTAATCACAAGTGTTCACACTTCTGCACTGAGAGAAAATAGGAACCTATGAGGTAAATCCATTCTTCTAACACAATTTTTAGTTTGTGACTGCAGTACATGTGTTTTATTAAAGCTTGAACCAAACTGCAAGTCATGACACCATGGCATAGACAGATCAGTAGCTCCACAGAGAGTACTTTACACATAGTACACAAGCAAACCAAGAGCAAAGCAAATTAGATCACTTGTGCCTAGGATTTGTGTTAGTCTTCACACAAAGAGTTAATTTCAGCCTTCATTTGTTCCAGCTCAAAAGAAACAGAGCCTGGTATAATATGGTACCTTCCTGTCACAGTTAAAAGACTGCAAAGGAATTTAGCTGAATATAGGATACGGATGAACACTACCACGTTGCTTTTCTGATATTGCCATGGCAACAGTTACAAGAGCTCTCTTAAGCATTTAAATCTGACAGTTTTCCTGATAACACTAACTGAATGATAGTAATGATGTGTTTTGGTTCGTGAGCTAACTGCTCTATAACCACAGGGTATGAACCGATCCCTTCACTTTCCTCAGGACTGTGCTTTTGGTCAAAATGTTCTGACCAAGACAGTAACCTTGAATTACCACCACCAAAAAAAAAAAAAAAAAAAAAAAAAAAAAAAAAAAAAAAATACAGTCCCTCCAGCTCAGGGAGTACTCATGGCTTAAAGCTTTATGTACTCTCAAAGGTTTCCATTTGAATGCTTAAGTTGTGCAGTGTTCAGGGTGGAGAAGTCAAGACTGCTAAAATCTTTGATGGGATTTTTCTCAAAGGGCTTTCATTCGCCTGGGAAGGCTGGAGGGGAAAAAAAAAAACACTTTCTGAAGGGTGGATTGAATTGTTGCTGACCTTCAAGATGTCATTTGCTCAAGAAAAGAGAAGCAGGAAGAAACTGGCATTTTTACACAATCTTTATCAGTTTGTAACCAATATACAAAACACTGCAAGCTGTTGTACCTCAGAGCAGGCCAAAATGCACTGAGGAATACACAGTGTGCTCTGAGGACAAGGGCACCACAGCAACTCCTCCACCTTCTATTAGCCCATTTGGCTTCAGCTAATAATAAGTGGCATTTCAGCTGTTTAATAGGAATATTCTGTGAACCACTCACTCTGATCTCCCAGATGCTCAGTGTGGGCATAATGGAGAAGTCTCTTTCTTTACCTCATTGAAAAGTGAAGTGTGTGAAACATGTTTGTCATCCTAACATTTTAAGGATACCAGCTTTGATAATGTCTTGCAATACATTCAACTAAAAAATACTGAGATACTGAAAACTGTGTGAATTTCTTAAAAAATTTTCCAAGATGATCAAAATTCAGATTTCAGAAGAAAAAGTCATGCTTGCAAGGATCTAAGAGAAGAATCTTTTCAACACAAAAAAGTCCTCAAAACGTAAAGTATTCCCAGTTCTTTTGCTGTTAACCGTTTTTAAGTTTTATATTAAATTAAAAATTTAAAACATCCATGCCATCCTAAAACCACCAAATCCCTCCACGCTCTTGAAAAACCACAACCCCACCACATCTTTTCTTCTGGAAAGGCCAAGTATTCCCACATCTCAGTCAGGCTCAAAGTTTAAAACGAGAAAAAAACAACTGCCACAAGAAATCCTTTGTTAATAGAATACCAGACAAGACACAGAAAGGAACTAAAATCTTCCTCATGCCTTTCCTAAATATTTAACATACCCTGCATTTAAACAAGCTGAGGCCTAAGAGCTATTTTGAGAATAAGAATAGCCTTCAATCTTGCAGGTTTCATTCAGGATTTATGTCACTGCCATCACTTTCAAAAGAAGCATCAATCTACCTCACATTTTAAACCTCTTCTGCCCTGACACATAGGTTGATGTAAGATGACAAATCAAAAAAAAGAAACACTGGAAAGTACCATCTGTAACTCAGTCAAAAATTTAGTGCTGCTACTTAATGGAAATACCAGTCCTTTTATAGGCATTCTTCCACAGTCCACCCAGACACCGATTTTTGCTGCCATAAAAATTCAACTCAATTATCCAGCCTTCTGAATGAAGAGAACCAATTTCTCATGGTACCATCTTTAACTAATCTAAAATATTCTATTTTATTGACTGGTTTTTAGTGCAGAAAAAGATAACATTTTTATGTCCCAAAAATGTAAAGAAATGAGACAATTCAGAGGTACTCTTAATGTTACTCAAGACTCTAAATTAAAGGTAAATAACTCATATATACCTGAGGGAACAACTAACACCTCTATTGCTCAAAATAAAGCAAATTACAAACATTATGCTGTACCCACAGTGAGGCATATCAAAGGGAAAAAGGAAAAACCAACCAAAATCCAGCAAACCCCCATAAATCACATTGTTCATATATAGATGTAACTTCATCAGTAAAGTATTTTCAATAATACCTCTATTTAGGTCAAGACAACTTCAGATTTGGAAGACAGAACTTAATTTTTAGAACTTGATGCAGCAGTTTGCTTTATATTATTTGATAGAATTTTATATTATTTAACTATTTTGGATGTTATCCACATTAACTGAAAAACCTAATCTTTTCCCTGAATTCTCAAAAAAAATAGAGCAACAATGATAGATAATCACAATTCTTTTACTTTACAAAAATTAAAAGCTATCCAGCTGTGAATTATCCCCTTTTCCAAAAGCAGGCAAATCTGTTTACTACATCCATCAAAGGTATGATTTTTTTCTAACCAAAATTCAATTGAAAAATGGATGCTGCGAACAACTTCAGATATCCAGCTTTCAATAATGTTAATAAAGGAATGACAGCCCTGTGACAATAACTTGGAGGCTCCAAGCCTGAATGAAATACAATGCTGTCCTAGTCATTAAGAAGTGCAGTGCCTGGATCACTCAAATATTTTTAATTTTTTTTCCCCCTTCCACCATTTCTATATTTTCAACTAGTAGAAGTTAAGCAATTTGAATGATTTATTGTCCAAATTTCATGCTAGCAGAGCGGAATGGAAAAACTAGAATAAACTAGATAATGACATTTCTTCCCTACCCATCCTCCTATTCATTAAAAAAATTTACACCCATGAGCACACTTTTGCTAAGTAGCATCTTCTGCACACATTCCAGAGTTTTATCAAACACTGCTTTGGTTTTGCCTGTAAGACTCCTTATGACAACCAGTCAAGTATTAATGTTTTACCTTTTCCAGTTCTGTAAGAAAAACCCCACCTATGAATCTTGCATTATATTTTTTTTCCATTGTAAAATATTTTACTTGGAGTAGAGTCGGTTTTTTTCCCCCATTTCTCATCAAGTATTCTCCTGGACTTAGGAGTAGTAGCACCTGAAGCACTAACACAGTCCTCAATTCATCAGACCCTGATTTACTCACAGAACAGATAAATCATACAATGCTCATGACAGAACAGATGATCAGGAGCATTAAGTGTTGGTTTTTTTTCTCACAGCAATGGAATTGCAGGAAGCAGTCCATGCTGACAGATCCTGGCTGGGACAAAGCTCTTCTGCTCCAGTTCCAAGTGCAGCCATGCACATACAACTGTGATCCAGTTTAAATTCAACATAAACTGCAGTTGGACAATACTCACACTCTGAAAGGATGGACACTTCTTCCACAGATTGTCTGGGCAGCCTGTTCCAGTGCCCTGCCAGCCTCACAGGAAAGAATTTCTTCCTGACCTCTAATTCAAATCTCCGCTCTTAGTTTAAACTGCTTTTCCCTGTGCTATCACTGTGTGCTATTGTCAAAGATTGTCCTAACCCAGGTACGGTACCTTTTGCACTTTTTTTCTTGCAGGACCTTGTTGAATCTCATTAGGTTCACATGGGCCTTAACACTCTTCATCAAATTCAGTTGTGTAAGCCAAGGTGCTGGACCATTTCCTTCTTTTTTTTGATGACACTTTAAGACGTGGGCAAAAATAGCTTTACATATTTGCTGAACATATCTCACACTGGCTTTGTCAGTTACTCAAAGTGAAAAATTATGACAATGGGATGTGTTGAAAAGAAAAAAAAGGCTGCCTCCCACCACAGCCAACTAAAACATTTGGCATTTCATTTGTTTCAGTGGTCAATACAGGTAAGAATGTGCTTGTCCCTGGATTTTGGGAAGCAAAAAATAAATATATAATTATTTTTCCAATGTCAATAAAGCTTTCTTTTCTTGTCATCCTATTTCCCTTTTATAACTACCTCTTCTCAGGCAGAGGTTTTCCCAAGTTATCAGAGATCTGCTAGATCACTAGAAGCGAGTCTTTGCAAGATGCAATATGAAAAATTAAGCACTTTCTATACAAATCCCCTAGCAATTTCCTTCCTCACCAAAACACCTCAAAAACACATTAAATATTCACTCTCAGAGAAATTTCTAACTAGTCCTTTTAAACAAGTGAACACTAACTCCCTAAAAACCAATTCTTTATGACTCAGAGATGACACAAACCTGTTTCTAATAAATACCAAACTAGTTTCTGAATTTTCTATACAACATTTTCAAAGCTTACTAGTAAAGTTTCAGTTCTTTAGAGAACTGATCACATATCGCAGACCAACTCTTTTCTAAAGTGGGATCAGATGATATTAGACCAAATCAAAATTACTTGTTTCAAAGAAAACCAGTAAGCATAAAATAAATATTGATTAGGACTGTTATTACCAATACTTACTCCTTAAACAGTTGGTAAAATTTAGCCAACAAGTCACAGAAATACTAGCCAAGTTTCCCCATTTACTGAAAAATATAAGGGCAGAAGTCAGAAATTCACCTATATAGATTAAACTACAGGGATGTTGTAATCTAGGACTGTACCATCCTCCACACATGCAGAATGGGAGAAGAAATTATCAGTACATTCATTCTGCTGCTGCTAACTGCATTAAATGAAAAATATTTTTTAAACCTGGTAGAAATCCTTTAGAATAATGGACAGTAATTACAAACTTCCTAAGTTGTGACACTTTAGTAAGTATTACATAGTACATCTCTTTCTATCAAACAGGGACATAAAAGATGCAAAACCCACAAAATCGGACTCAGGGGAAATACACAGGCAGGACAAGCACGTAAAAGGGAAATATTCTGCCCTAAGGAGCTTTTATAAGTAAATAAGTGGACAAATTTTAAGTGGTAAGCTTCAATTCATCAGTTTAAGTACTGGAAATGAGTGGTTTTTTGGTGGGTAATGACAATTGAAGTTACGTGTGAAAGCACTGAGTATGCCCAAAAATAAACAACCTATTAAGCACCCACAGCAATTTAATTTCCTATTCCTTTCCCAACTTAAACATCCCAAACATAAAACTGAAAGAAAAACAAATCACCCTTGTGCTTGCCAACCAAAATAAAACTGAGAGTTAAAAATACCTTTACAATTTTTAACTCTCTCTGTATATACATATATGCACACACAACAAGGGCATAATGAAAAACTTAAAAGGTACCAAATTTACTGCTGGATGTCCATAACATCTAGAGGATCCTGAACTGCGCACTGTGGAAAACATGCAGGCTTTGCAGGTTAGTTAATAAATACTATTGGGGCTCTGTATAATCCATTCCTGGTGCAGATCAAATCTGTAATCCCATGTAAACTACACACAGCACTAAGAAATGGGACCTCAGCAAGCAGAGGAGCAGGAATCATAGATGACAGTCTGGGGAAGCTGCTCTCAACCTTAATGGGAGTACAAAGATCTGAAAGTTTATCAAGATTCAAGGAAAGGTGAGAAGTCAAAACATATTAATTTAAATGCACTGAATTCCCATCTGAGTTTTCCAATGCAGAAGTAAATTGGCCTTCACTCACTGTAAACCAAGGAAATTAAACTACATACAGCTCACTAAATTAATTTTATTCCTAAAGACATCACCAGCCAATGGCTATTTAATGCATTATAGCTTATGAATGTTGATGTTGAACACTTTGGTAATTTGCTTTAATTGGCTTGAGTGCCTTGATCTAGATATAGCCTTAAGGAATACCTGTATATTGCCATTTTAGATTGCATCATCCATTGTATTAAGGAGAAAAGGTTATTTGTGAATGGCAGAATTATCAAGTACTTGCTTTAACAGGAAAACACAGACAATTATTGAAGACTCTTAACTTCCTAATGACTCCCAGCCATGCCTAGGTGCCAACAGCTCCACCATGGAAAGTCCTGATGTGTTTCATTGCAAATGAAATATGAAATAAGATTTTAACCCATTAAAACAAATCCTGTTCTGAGGAGCTCAAGAGCTATAACAGAAATCTGGAAGGAAGTTCCACAAAGTCTTCAAGTCCCTGCAGGGCACTGACAGAGACACCAAGGCTACTAGGAAGCACCACAGTCATGTTTCAGACACAGGGAGGGCTTTTTTCACCCCAAAGCTTTCCACAGCATTTTTTTTTTTTTTTAATTGTCTTCTGTGTGAGCACAAAACCACCTCCAGAAATCTAAGTTTCTACTACAGCAGCTTGGAGCTACCTGGCCCTGCAGCCAGGGCTTTATCAACAGAAAAGAAAAATATTAGAATATTAAGCAAAAGAACTGAAAACTACCTAAACTAAGTAAAATGAGCCAAGATATAAATAATGTAGGAAAGTTCTGAGTTTTAAACATTGAAAAGCGAAAAACAAAAAGTAAAAAGCAAATAAAATTCACAGTAACACCTAAATTTATCCTGAAGCGTAACAGATTCATTACAAATCAGTGCTGGAGTAAATGAACGACTAATACATAAGCCCAGAATACGTCTTTATTTTTCCATCAAGATAATGCCAAAGAGCATATGAAATGCATTATAGAAAGTTATGAATGCCTTCCTGCAATTTAACTAGAAGCAAAACATTGCCTCCCACCACCATTATCTTCAGACTTGCCAGAGAAGCTCATGCTACTTCCTTCACCCCTGAGAAAATAAAACATCTGCCCACCCCATCAGCTTTTAATCTTCTCATGGACAGAATTAATTTAGCTTCCTTCTGGGGAATATGATGGGAGAGGAAACTGGCCAAGCCTATTTGAGCCAAAATCAGTCTTTTGTTTAAAGGACAAAAAAGGAAAAGAGAGGGGAGGAAGGGGGAAAAATCATAAGCTGTGAATACTCTTTAGTTATGCCACATTTATTAAGTATCAATACATTTCTATGTATTTTCCCATAGTTTAAATATGACTTCACTAAGAAGCATCACTTTACTGAACATATGGCAGAAACTCCCTGAAGCATGCCAAAGACTAAATGTCAGGCTAATCAATCTCTTCCATTTCACTTAGGAGAGGCATCAGAAAAAGTTACATTATTTCCTTAAAGGTATGATTTTTATTCATAACTGAGAACTTTCACAAATATTAGTATACTAGTAACACTATCCTAGTGTTTAATCCATTCTGGATCTTAACCTGGAGGATGTTGAGTACTTATTACCTTTTATATTCTATTTCTCTCAGCTCCATATAAAGGAGTAATAAAATAATAGTTGAAAATATTTTCAGTGTACTGCAAATTTCCATCAATAAAGTGCTCCCTGCATATGGATTACTGCTATGGTACTCATTCTTTAAAATTATCTAATACACTCATTCGTATTTGAAAGGATTACAATTTACAGTGTTTGGTATTACAAGCCAAGTGCAGGCAGCTTTCCAGAGATGAAAATAAAAGGACATTAAGAGTCTTGCTGAGCCCTGCCAGGGGAAGGAATATAAGAGACATAGTGAATCTGTGGTTTTGTTGTGCCCTACAATAACACACATATGCAAGCTACCCAGATGAAATATTTAGCTCACCTTAGGTGAGCAAACTGCCTGATTAGGCACTTGCATTATTTTTAATAGAAACTGTAACAAACCAGCAAACACAGTTTGCAAAATATTTCAGCTATGAACAAGGAAGCTGATTTACTTATTAAAACTTCACCTTTGAAATCTGAGCCAGCTATAAACCTACCCTTTAAAATCAGATGTACCATTCAGGCAGTTCAGAGTCCCTTTAGATTTTAATTTCTAAGACAGCATTAAAATCCATTTAGGATTTTAATATGTATTTTACTACTTTAATCTGCATTTCACCTGCTGTTCATGTCCAGATATTTTTGGAAGTTTTTTTCTTTATATTATTTTCCAGACATAATTATACATGTGAACTCTACTATAAAAATCATTATTTGCTACAGCACACAACATCACCTTAAAACAGAATGGCTTTTATAGTCCCATATGAGGTAGCTGCATATGTTCTGTGTATTATATCTTCTATGTATTATTAGCTACAAATTATTTGTCTTCAGGCATCATAAAGCCCTCTCTATGCACAGGTCTTTTGTTTTAGTCAGCAGTCATGATAAACCACAACTAATCAGGCAGGTTATCTACTTTAACGATGACTGTATTCCATTTTTATTTCAGTTATGTGTAAATCTGTTTGCCTGATTCACACCAGAGGTAACTGGGAAGTAGGGCTGATGAATAGTGCTGCATAATGAACTCTCAAGTCTCCTATGCTAAAGCAAAAGCAGAGTTGGCTTTTTCCCCACCACAGGAAACAGCTCTTCTCAGTCTGCTTTAGTAACATTCACTCCCTTCTCCCACAGTATGGTTCAAAACTGCTTCCCAGTTTCAATAAAACCTGGAGAAAAGTTATTGCGTTTGTCAACTTTTATGAAAATTGCTGGCCAGGGAAATTAAACCCTCAAATTACTGCTCCCAGAGAGTGAAAGGCAGGCAGTGCTTTTTCTGTGTCTCCTCAAAATGGCAGCACCATGCCATCCAAAATCACGCATCTGTAACTCAATAGCTGCACTTCAGGCCAAGGGAGGCCATGAGGAAACATCCACCTCACTTCCAGGAAGAGAGGCTCAGACGATTAAAGAGACAAAACCTGTTATTTATATGAAGAAACCTAGAATTTATAACAATATTCTAAATTAAAAGTACTATGAATTTACAGCCAGTTGGCTGACAGTTAACTACAAGCAAACTTATCACATCACTACATCACTTTGCTTAGTCACACCAAGCTTTCCTTCGCACTTGAACTGAATTTTAAAAGCATATCTGTTGCTCATGCACAAAACCTACTCATATATCTTGATGAGAGACAGAAAGGAAGAGATTTAAATTCCAAAAATACATCCTAAGTTTCTTAAAGCAGCAAGCCAGCTGAACAGTTGGACTTCCTAAACCTTCATTGCTAAATGCAATGGAAATATAAGATGAAATAAAAGCATGCTTTGTTAATATTCACAGTGTATAAAGTCTGACCAACAGTTTTACAGGTGTGAGAAACAAGTTAGTGGGAATTGGCTTTTGCAAAATATGACATGAATTGATATTATAATGTTAATATTAAGATAATAATAAGTTATGAAGAGGTGAATGCTGTTACAATAGCCTGGTTGTGGAATTGGTTTTCACAAGGATAGTATGGTTTTGTGTGTTATAATGTGGGTTTATGAGTTGGCATTGGACAGACTGTTGCTAGCCAAACTTTTGAGACACAACCCAAAAGGAGCAGAACTTCATCCAGTGAGGACACTGATAACCACAGTGACAAAACTACATCAGTGCCAAAAAGAGTGACATGGGCCAAGACTACGTAAAACCAAAAATAAATATGTATAAAGCTGATGCAATATCAGGGTATAAAAGGTGAAGCTGCCATTTCATGCATGAGCCTTTGGCATTTTGCCACACTTCCAGTGCTGCCCCTTTTATTTGCTGGGTGTGTTTTGTTCTCAATATAACTTCTATAACTCATTCCCACTTGGGGTCTGGGTCACTTATAACAACAGGTCAGCTAATTAAATGATGTAGTTGTAAAAATACACTTGTTCTCAAAGTTATTTATAAATTTCTTTCAATTTACCAACTGCCTTAGACAAATTTGACATTTTAAGTACATTGGAACAAACCTTCATTATTTAAAATAGTTGCTCACTACAGATCCATAAAACCAAGATTAGCTTTTTACATTTTAAAGTAAAATCCAAATGTTTCTCTCTCAAAGAAATTTGCATTCAGGTTACACATTTATTGATTCACACAGGTAAGGAACCAGATTTATTTTACCAGATCACCTTCTTCAGGGATAAGTTTTAAGTGCCATTTGCATGAGGTGTTACTTTGAAAAATCCCAAAATAGCCAGAAAATCCCACAAGCCTTTTGGGAACAAAGAGGGGCAACCGAGAGTGGCAATGAGAATTAAATCAGCCAAAGCATCATTCAGTGCCTGCCTACATGCACTTGCATACACACAGACCCCTCCCCTTGGCTCAGCTGAGTTTGAGATGAATAAAGAGGCAGGAGCCACCCTTGCAGCAGCAGTGGTGCAGTGGTGTCAGCAGTAGCATATTGCTCAGAGCAAACACCACTCCAGCTCCAGATGGCAGCTCAGCAGCTCGCACTCACAGGTATATTCCAGGAGGAATGAGCAGCACTGCCCAAATGCCAGGTGAGTGAGCTGTAACTAATACACAGTTCATTATATGGCCTTTGCAGCCACTCACCTAACAAGAAAGCCTGTGCTGAACAGACTGCTATCCAGAACCATCAGAAGCAAACCTGAGGAAATCAGGAATTTGCCTACAGACATCCTAAAAGTACACATGCTGATTCAACAGCAACAGTGCATCTGCATAAAAGGCACGGCAGATTAACACCTGCATTTAGATGGAACACTAAAATCTCACAAATTTCGAGACCCAAATAATTAATTAATTACCTCCTAAAATGGTGCAAGAAGGAACTGCCCAAAAAGCTTTAAAATATGCCCTATTTTGCTATTCTAACTGGATCTTCTCATTAGTTATGTTGTTCTAGCTGGAAATAGTGCCCAATGACATCACTTAAAATCCATCCCCCAAAAGACTAACAACCAGGGCTCTTGCCTCAGCATTTCATCAACGTTTACCTCTAAAGCTCTGCCTCAGTTCTGAGCTCTGCAGGTTTAACATGCTTTGAAAAGACTATCTTTGCCTTATGCACTGTAATTGAAGAACACCTGTCCATGCCACACTGCTGTAATAACTGTGTACCTGTGAACAAAATCTGCCACATTGAGATACCCTCTGGTATCACACACTCCCAGCCAAATACTGAAATAATTCAACAGAAGGGAAAAAAACCTCAACTGAACAACCAAATAAAGCCACAACTACAAGATAAAGGAAAGGAAATGGACCTTTAAAAGAACACCACCAGAACAACGTCCACAAACTGAGACAACAGTCCTCAGGTGTGTTCAAAGAAGGCAACAATAAGGACTGAGCACAGAATATATAAAAATAATTGTAAACAAATCATAAAGGAGCGTGTGCTCTGGCTTAACTAAGTAGTAAGTGGCATGAGTGAGATGTACATGAGCCTGGGCTCTGAGGCAGTTCCTATGGATATTGCTAAGGTAACAAGCTATCCTACTTTCCAAGCTCAGAAGAAGGTATCACTATGATACTAAGTTAGATACAAGCAAGTACTCCATGCAGAAAAAGCAGAAAACTTGTTTCCACAAATAATGAATTCTACCTTACTCTATTACGAGCAAACAAATAAGCAGTAAAGTGTCAGAGGTAATGGCAATGGTATAATCTCAAAAACTGACCAGAGAAGGAAATCTCGACTCAGTTCTCACATCCATTACATTAATTACTCAGATGATCATTAAATTCTTTAACTGTAATTTTGATTTAGTTGCTGTATCATGAATTGCAAAGTGTGCTAGAAACCTTCAAAACTTTAAAACTCTAATTCCAAGACAAGAGAATGGCTATCTATAACCTGAAGGGAGAAGAAGCTATGTTAAAGTGAATTATTTTTTGATCCCCCATCTGACACACGCCCATTTCTGCTGGGTCTGCAAGACCTTTACACCACCTTCAGCAGTTGTGAATAAATTACAACCCTACATAACAGCAGAGTTGCTCTTTCCCCAGAACTGGCAGGTGAAGATACAGCTGTTAGACATTCATTACATTTTTGGGAGACAATTTGTAGAGGAAAAAGTGTTGACCCAGATGTTTGAAATAAGCTTGTGCAGTGATGGTGTCTGGTTGTTCAGAACTATTAGTACAAAGGATAAAAACCTGTAGCTCAGGTTCAGCTGGTATCACTGAGCAGCACCCTATAAAACTCGGATTACACACAAACCCAAAGACCTGAGAAACAAATGAAACTAAGCAGAATCCTATACAGGACTCAAGTAAAGGTGGACATCCAACCCAAGGAACACAAATGAAGTGTCCTAGGCAGTTTTATTTGGGGCTATGTTTTCAAATGAGAGTGACAGCTGAAACATTCATAAGGGATCCCAGTCCTAGTGCACAGTGGTAGATGATTTTCTCAGGGGATACCCCTAGGGCTGGCAAACAGACTCCTGTCACGCAGGAGCTCCTGTCATGCAGCTTGGATCAATACAGGCCTAGGAGGTCATCTCAGAACTGATACCAAGCATGTCTGAGCCTCTCAAGCCCTTTTAAGTAAAGCTTCCTGGATGTCTAAACCTCTAACTGAACGCATACTCAGAAGTGCTTTGGGTTCTCATATTTGACACTCCTCCATTCAAACCTATCAAGGACCTGCCAGCCCTGCCATGAGCACTGAGCACTGCCACAGCTGAGTTTTACACCCAGCAGTGACTCCAGGCACGCTCAATCAGGGGCAAAGCTGCACAGCTCCAGGTCTTGCTCCCTCTTGTTCAGCAGCACACTGGTGCCACACAGCAATGCCTCACTTCCTGGGCATGACTGATTATACAACATCCCTGTCTTCACTTGAATTTGCAGTTCTCAGCCTCAACATCAAAGAAAACCTATTACAGGGAACAAAACAGGCAGTTCGATTGTGTAATGCAGTACAACAGTCAGATATCTTGGCACAGATGTACACGATTTACAATCCCAAAGAAAACGAGTGCACCATTGTTCAACCTAACACATTTTCTTGAAAGCAGCATTTGTATGTGATTTTTCTTGGTCTGTATGAGCTTCACTATTTACACTAAAACTCTTTAAGGGAAAGCAATTTAATATCTGAAATGCAACTGAGGCAATGAAATGCCAACCACTGTAACTGTTGTGTGGGTCTTAAATATAAAATACAGTAATAGTTCTTAGGAAATTTGGTTGCATTTTATCCACTCTCATCAGAGCAATAGAGACACACAAAACTTCTTGTCTGCTACCCCAGAGCAGGGTAAGGTTGTTGGCAGACTGTTCTGGAAAAACATCCAATTCTCCAGCTAAAGGATTTTTTGAGTTCATGGTCATGTCCTGGCCCTTAACCCTAATTGACCAAGAACCTCATGGGTATGTCTGAATTAGTTACAGAGGAGTATACTTATGGTGAAAAATCATTTACAAACCCAATAAAAACAAGTATCTACCTCAAGTATCATCTATGGAAAAACATCTGCCCTCATGCAAATCTAGATAACTTTATGATTCTACATTATTACAGTTTTCATCACCTCCTCTTTCTGGTTGAAAACTGAATAGGATGCAGAGAGAGAATTCACAGAATGCTGCTCAACCTGCAGAGGGGAGTGGGGGTGTAGGCAGGCTGGTATTGCACTCACTTTGGGAATAATGACCACCTTATGCACAGGCTGCACGAAAAATACGTGGCACTTGAAAGTCTGTTTCAAATACTTCAAAGAGTTCATTGTTTTGCTGACTCCTCCCTCAATCCCACTGTCCTCCAACATTTTAATGAGATTAGACATGACACAGAAAATTGCTGATGTGGATAAGTAGGTATCTCACTTGCATCTCTAATCTTTAAGATGTATTAAGTTTTTACTTCTTTTTAAAAGTACTATTTATCTGAATACCAAGAAGCAACATCCAACTCCACCATATGCTTCTAAACAGTCATTGTGAATTTTGGCACTGAATCACAAATTCCTTATGATCAATTAATGGATCCTATCGTTTACCTACTCACACAGAAGCATATCAATTTTCTTAAGTCTTTTATATAAAATACATGCACACAGCATGTTGTTTCTGCCCCAACTGCTTCTTCTCCAATGGCTTAGTCTGTAAAGTGCCATAATTTAGTAATTCTGCACACTATTCCTTTGAAAATACAACCTCTCAGTTAAAAAAAATACAGAGATTATACCCAACTCAAAAGATTTTGAGGGCAATAACAGTAACATCCTTTGATTAATTAATTCCCCAGATGTGATGCTGACTGAAAAATGTTGTTGACCTTCTGAGATTAGACCTGCTTGTAGTGTGGTTTACATAAACACTCCGTTTCAATTACTTGGTTTCTGTTCAGATTATGAAATGTATTCATTATAACTGAAATGTAATGCATTTACTTTAATTATTAATGTTCTCATATGTTTTCTCAGGGCACTTTTACCCAGATATTGCTGTAAAGCCTGGCAGTGTACAATGGTAAGAGGAATGTTACTATTGTCAGTTTGGAGCAAAAATATCACTCAATTCAGAAGCACCAAAAATTTACATAGAATTTCTTACTTACAGAGTTTGAATACAAGACAGAAATTTGCATTTGAGTTTGCTGTAAGTGAAGTGGCTCCAGTAATGTCCTCACTAACTACACTGATCATCCAGGTGTAGCTCCAGACTCTGGGAAGGCCATCGGCTCAGTCCTACAAGAGCTCTTGCACCTGCCTGTCTACTCAAGTGGAAGAGAAAGAAATGCCAGCAGTAGCTCTGACTGCTTATGAGTGCAGATGATCAGTGACACATTCCATTACTAGCAGCAAAACCAAAGACAAAGGAAGCTCCCAAGCTTCAGCAGCTTTTAATGCTAAAAGAAATCCCAAGCTGAAAACAGCAGAGTTTTCCAGCAATTAGGAAAGACAAAAAAATTATTTTTACAAAGGCTTACTGCAGTGCTATGCAGTTCTTGTTCACTTGAACACAGGTTCCCAGCATACTGAATCACAGCTCCTGACCAGCCAGGGCACTCAGAACTCAGAGCAAATCACCCTACAGAACTCCACAGCCTTTCATGCTATTTCTTTCTTTCATATTAAAGCTATAAGAACTCAAGGATAAAAGCACAAAGATGAGTAAAACCAGCATCACCATGACTATTACTGTAATGGATAAACAAATATGATTTGCAAGTGCACACAGTCAATACAAAGCATGCCCTCAGCTTGGAAGAGTTTAGCTTGGCACAGCCAGCTTTACCAGGTGCTCACAGAACAAGCAAAATCTTTCTATCCTGCCCTAGGTTCAGAAAACTGCTCTCTTCTGATCTTTGTATCTTGAGCTACACTAACAGTTAAATGCTTCACATGTCCTAGTTACAGAAATGCATAGTCCAAAATTCAATTCAATTCCATGTAAAAGGTGAGCTCCACCTTCTAGGCTTCCACCAGATGACACTGGCCTCCAAGTTAACATTACCCTTTAGAAAAGCAGGAGGCTAAAGCCCCAAATATGTCAAATTTACACAAGTAACAAAGAAGGTTCAGAATATTAGTTTAAGATTCTCTCTCAGCATTACCTCACACCCTGTGTGGTACAGAAATACAAACATACTTCTGTTCCAAAGATTGATCCACCTCAAACACTAAACTTTCCTAGATAAAAAAACAGAAGCTGTTCTGCTATACAGGGGATTATGTCTGGAAGTGAAGCCTGCAGGGAGACCTGCAGGTTCTGAAAAGTCAAGCTGAACAGT
>PYHW01009726.1:3134982-3152895 GCA_013186435.1 Turdus rufiventris | reverse complement strand
ATCTTTCTGAGGAAAATGCCTTGCTATAAACAATTCCAGGTCCAGAATAATGAGATCATGCCTTCACAATAAAATTCAATAAATCAGTTCTTCCTAAGAGAGAGCGTGCCAATCAAGCAAAAACCCTGTTACAGAGAAGAACTGCCAGCAGTACAAGTTATTTTAGCTGACATTACTTCAGAAAAAGCCCACCATTCACCATCTGCTCTGGCACAAATTCTGAATGCAAAGAAAGTTTCCAACATCACCGATGAAAAGAAAGCAGTCAAGATGAAGAAGTTTTTGTTTTGCTGTTAAAAAGAACAAGCATCTAGGACAGCTCACATTTCAGCAAGAACAAACACAAAACATAAGTGCACATTTCATAAAAATAATTACAGAGAAAGGCAGAGTGCAAGTGTAGGAAATATAATACAGAACAAAAACCTTTTACAAATTTTGTATGAGAAGCAGGTGAATCACTTCACACAGGAATTAAGAACTGCAAGTTTTAAGGGAATCTGACCACATTCCAGAAATACATTAATGGAAGCAAACACCACAGAAAAAAATGGAGGAGCCATCATGTCCAAGGAGATCAGTGGCATAAAAAAAAGAAGCCTTCAAACATGAGCATCCATCTGGACATCAGAGGACTGAAGTCTGAAGAGAGCCTCTAAACAAAAACTACCAAACACTCTTAATTCTTTTGAAAGGTTTGACGAGTTCCTCCAGGGGTTATACCAATACTATGAGGACAGCAGATGACATCATGCGGGTGGAATGAATTCCAATGCTATCCTCCACATTCCTATGATTTAGCCAATGTACTTTCCCATTAAACACCTAGGGAAAGCAATTACTTTGCAATTTCCTCCCTAATTTTGTCTGGCATAAAAAAAAAATATAAACAAACCTCAAAAAACCTTGAGTAAAGGCAAAATATGAAACTTGCTAAGTGGCAGGAGATTAACTATTCTCCACAAAAATACGATCTGATATTAAGGGTTAGAACCGTGTGGTCCATCACTATGACAAAGTTTAGACAAAAAACAGATGAACATAATTAACAGATTTATTTCTCCCCCATATGAAACACAAAGCCAGGATGTCACTGCAATTTATGAATGAGCTGAATATTGAGGGCACCTTTTTAATAGTCTGGAAAATAAGGCTCCAAAAATCCCTCACCGGTTCTTTCTTAGACAAAAGCTGAGTAACAGATGGAGTTTTAATATTTCTCATGACACCAGATGATGCTTTATGTGTAGTCATGCACTTTAAAATAGTTATTTCAAAAAAATTCTGGTTTGGGTTAAAAAAGGTTTATTTGTAATTTAGTATCTATTATATTTCCTTCCTAAATGGAAGAAGCCAACAAGGACAGTTTAAAAACCTCAAAGCCCTAGGCAGCTTACTCAATACATGAGGTAGGATTCCTTCAACAAAAAGCCTTACTTATTTTTATGACCTTAAAAAAAACATACAATTCCTAGACTTAGTGTACATCCCTTCACTTTTAGATATTTTACACTGATAAGCTTACAACATTTCAACATTTCTACTTTATACTATAATCCTGCTTTTCTCTTCTTTCTTTTTCCTCCCCACACAGCAATTTAAACAGAACCTATTTATTAACCCATTTCAAATCCTGCCTTTTGAAGCAGATGCAATATCCTATAGAAACAGGGGTTTGGTATAACAAGACTGATTCCTCATAAAGCAGCTCACAATTCATGCAAAGTTCAAGAACAAATCTTCAGACATAACAGGTTATGTTTTTTCTCCATCCAATCAATTTCTGAATTCCTCTACAAGTTACATTATTTACTGCTAAGTAGATTCTTTCCTTAAATATTCCCTTCCATTTTCTTTTTCAGTATCCTAAGTCAAGAGGAGTTGGGAATGAAAGATTTAGGAAAGGACTTTTATCAAACAAAAAACCTTTGAAAGTTTTTCAGAAACTTCTGCTCAAGATGGTATTTTATGTTGAGGTGAAAAGTGCAAACTAGAAGTAGTGCATGGTTTCAGGAGAGTGTTTAGTGCTGTCCATTCATCACATTTACATAGGTATGCAGCTGGCAAAAGCCTTAATAAGGGCACTGCAGCAGTTTTCTAGCATCTATCATATTACCAGCAGATCAAAGCAGCATTTATTTGAGAGCATTCAATCCACTTCCACAAAAACAGACAAACAGTGGCCAAAGAAAGAAAAAGGAATCTGTTTGTCTCTCATCTGTGAATGCTTCAATTCCCACTGCCAGCATGGTACACCATAAAACAGAAGTATCCATCTCACCAGGCTAGAAAGTTTTAACAGTAATGCTGAGGTCTAACTCTTCCATTACCAAAAAAATTTATTTTATTAAAGAGCAATACTCCAAACCTGGGTTTATTACTTCAGTTTTCTGAGTATAGTTTTATCACTTAGGATTATGATCACTTATGTCCCTTCCACACACCTAATCAGCAAAAATCTGGGTATGTTCAGTATAACAGAAAAAGGCTGCACCTCGAGAAGCCTTCCCAGCACACCTTGTTACTTCAGACAAACAAACCCCTAGGAAATAGACCTCTAGAACATGCAGATCAAACAAAACACATTTTGTCTTGGAACTTCCACCAATTGTTACTCAGTTTAAGTGACCTTCCAGAGCCTAGACAAGATATCTCTAGCTCTAAACATATACTGCATATATGTTTACAATAGTGTCTATAAAAACTATTTAAGCAAAGATTTTCCACTCACCGTCACAGACTTCAGAGTCATCCCGTGGTAAGTGCCCATGGTGTCAATCTTGAAGCCTTCCGTTTCTACAAAGAAAAAGAAGCCTCCTGTAAATCCTTGTGAACACAGCAGTGTCATGTCTAAATGGACAACACTGGAGAGCTCTCTGAAGTTATTTTGTCAAAGAACACATCTTGCTGCTGGTGGTGGTTTAGGTTCTGTTCCCACTGCAAAACTTGGGTTGTCACTAGGAAATCTGCTTTCTCTAACCAGGTAAGTTTTTCCTGCTGCATGGATTAACTGAAAGCACTTCACAGAAAGGCTGTGAACCTAAATCTTTGTGAGAATATGTTACAACTTGCATGTGGTCTCAGAAATTCACCTCACTACAAGATGGAGAAGCCCCATTTATATCCCACAATACATTGTAATACAACATATTCAACTTGTATTAATGGAAAAACATATCTAAGAAACCAGTTTACATGCCAACTGTAAAAGTGGCCATTTTCCTGGATTAATTCACTTCTGGAGTGCTGAAGCGTAACATTGTCACTGTCATATGATACAGAGAACAGAATCTGCATAAATACACAATACCAGACTAAAAGGTATAAAAAAAGGGTGGATTTTTTAATTAGTTTTAATTAGACTGAATTTATGCTAAGTGCCAGAAGCCTGCAACTGCCCAATGACTAAACCTGCTGTCAGTAGCCTATTTGCTTTTGACTTTCAGGCTTTAAGACCAAAGAAGAACCTTTATCCTTTCCTTTATGCTATTATGGGTTCCTCATGCCTGTGACAAGAGTATTTCCAACTATTTTGTTTAAATGTTCTTTCCAAAGAATACAGACACCCCACAGCAAGACCAGCACAGCCTGTCCTGCTGGGGTTTCTGTCCTCTCAGCACAAATCCTGACTTTGTAATTAGTTCTCCATGTTTGTTCCCTGTCTCCATCAGCATTGCAAAGGGAATAAAAGCCCACAAAGCCAGCAGTACGGTTAGAAAGTAAATCAAAAGGGAGAGAGGCACCTGGCAGGAAACAAATCTCTACTCAGCTGCCACTGGTTTCATCTTTTGCAAAGTCTTCCCAAGTCTCTCATAAAATCTGTCCTGGTTCATTTAATGAGCCACAAGAGCCACAAACCACAGCTCTGGCACTCATCAGCTTCCTGCTCCCAGCCTTGTTCTGACCCTTCTTTCTGGCAGGAGAAGTAAATAACTTGGATGAAGAGCCACTTGTTGCCTCCAGCAAACTCCAGTTTCCTGCCTGATGAATGCTCCCAGCAGCTACACGGGGGTCCCAGTACTATTTATAAGCTACTCAGGTAGCAAATAAAAGAGTTCTGATTACTAGCAAATAATGGCCTAGTAGCTAGTACTAATTCAAATATAAGGCATGTTAAATGGTCGGTGTAGGTACACACATACATTCCTGCAGTTACTGCAGCCCACGCTCTGCTGTCTGCAGTAGGGTGGGATCTGTAGAAGAAACCACCTCCCAAACTGCCCACTAGCTCTCCAATTTCCTGCTCAAATTCTCAAGCAACTGGTGAATTAGAGTTCAGCATCTCCAGCTTCCAGAGGGCCACAGCAAATCCCTCTGAAGCAGTAACAGCTCTGACACAATTCACAGAGCACAGCTTTATTGAGTCAATCTTCTCACACGCACCATGTGATATTGTACCTGTCAGCCAATCACTTCTCTTACACAAATAAACACTGCCAGAAGCAAGAGCCCTGCCCCTTGCACACCATTTTTTAAGGCCTCAATAGTTTATACACTTGGGCACATCCAACAGCACCTCCAGCTCCACTCACTGTACACAGCCTGGACAAAGCAGGAAACAAATGTTTCCAGGCCAGGGATTTCACAGTTCGAGCTTCATTCCCACTTCAAAAATTGCAGGGGGTGTCAGCCAGGTTAATGCTGTAAAAGATATTCAAGGACTAGGCTAGAAAGCAGAGGCACTTCTTCCAGATTCTCCTCCAAGGCCAGGGTCTGACCCTGATACAGCTGCTCAAAAGCAGACCTGGGATACAAGAGCAACCATAGAAAAGAGCAGAACAAAGATCAACCCTCAGCCCCCATCAGCCCAAATGCTCTGTCACGCCCTCCAAGAACACAAAAGCAACATCTCCTCTCCCTTCCAAAGCAGCTCCAGCCTGTGCTGCTGAGTCACGCACCAGAAGTGAGATGAAATGGTAATACTTGGCCAGGAATTAGTTTATAACTCCAGCTTCAAAATCCCAGCTTCACTGGTAGTAATAGAACCAGTTAAAATTATAAACTATCTGCTAAGAAAAGGGTGTTTAAGAAAAAAGAGCCTCATAAATAAAGGTACCATGATGGGAAGACTTTGGACCCTTGTTTTTAAGCTTGGAATTAGATGCAGAACAACTATTACAAAACTTACTTACACTGGGACTTTTCAATATAATTACTACAAAGTTATGACACACATTTCCTTTAGGCAAAGAGCAGTCCATATTAAATGCTTCAATCACAGGTCTAACACTAAGGACTACAGAATGCAAGCAAAGCCCAACAATAATTTTTGTCATGAAAAACTACTTCAACCTTTTGTTTGCCAAATATAATCAATTTTAGAAATATATGCATTGTTAAAAACAACGACTTTAACAGATGCTTTAAAACTACATCTTGAGAGACTAAACATAATAACTTGAACTGAATAAATAACTCTAATGCTTCAAAAACATAACCTATCACCACAGGTTTTTTTCTTCTTCAGTCATTGCACGTATTATGGTCACAATTTCTCAGTTCCAAGACCCAAAGACTGGGAAAAGAACCATAAACATTTCCAGTGTGGTTCATCACAAGTTACCTTTCCAGCATCCCCACACAGCAATCTGAGTGCCTTTTCTTATTTAAAATAATTAGACCTGGAAATGAAAATATGCAGCCTAATGCATCAGCTTTTTGGAGTAGTAATATTCTCCCATCAGCATTTGGTTACAATTCCATTTCAATTGTATATAAGTATTAATGCTCAGAGTGCCTTCCCTTTGCTTAAAGCCACTGCTCCACATCCATCTAGGTCAGCCTGCACTTTGATTCTGCATCTTCTGCAGCTCAAGTCATCCAATCCAGCTACAAACTTGAGCTCTGATACATTACCAAAAGAATAAAAGCTTGAAAATGACTCAAATTAACCTGAATTTCTGGAAGGAAGTCAAGGGAAATAAACAGAACAAAGAGCATGTCTCAGACACTGAAGAGCTCGAGTTAAAGACTTGGTTTGAATGGTGGATGAATAAGAGTGAATAACCACTTCTTTTTGTCAGCTGTATACTCTTCAAGCCCCAGATAGCAACACTCTGCAGACTGCCTGGAAATGATTCACTACCCCACTCCACAGCCCCAGTAATTTAATCCCTAACACCAAATGCCACTCTGCATGAGAGTTTACTGAGCACTCCTTTACAAGTAAAAGTGTCACACCTAAATTACCAAGTTACACTAATTACTTTATAAATTCTCTGTACAGTTCATATATACCAGCTCTGTAATAATCTTACCAGTAATTAACACTAACACCTTAAATTTCTCCCAGCTAAAAGCAATTTATGCATGTTTTCCAGCACAGAAGTGAATGTAGAGTGCTCAAAGTTTTTAAACTAGTTGGTCACACCAAGCCAGAAAATACAGATAGAACACATTCTTTATCCAAATGTGCATCTCTTGCGCATATTCTCTCTTAGGGAAAAAAAAAGAAGCATCATATAAATTTTAAAGTGAATGCAATAAATAAAAGTTTAACAGGTCAAACTAAATCTGACCAGTAAAACTTCAGGACATTCCATCTCCTGCTACCAATTCTACTCTCCCTGTGTAAAAAGATATCACACAATTTAAAACAAAATAACTTATCATGAGAAATGCTTTATAAAGAAACTTTCTTAACAATGTATACCAGAGAGAAACAAAATGTTATGGTCCAGAGTCACCTCAAATAAAATAACTTCACAGTCCTCTGTTCCCTGGGCTTAGCACTTTGGACTGATTGAAAACCAGACAAACTTCTGGGAAATGGCAGCTGTGTCTGAAAATCCAATAAAGTTATAAATAAAATATAAAACGAAATATCAAGAAGTCAACAACAAACTTTGCTGAAAAAACCACTTGAACGCAGTCAAGAATATTCTTTTGACCATCACGGGCTGATATCACCCAGCAAGACTCTCATTTACACTAATACAGGACTGAATATTGCTGGAGGCTTTGGGGGTTTTACCAACAATTGGCTTCTACTATGTTGAAACTTTAAGAACAACAGGAACACTCCTGGAATAAGCCTTAAAGACCTAACCTTGGAGCAGCACTGGGAAACTTGACTTTACTGAGAGATGCACTCAATGGGTCACAAAAATGTTACATCTTCAAGACAACCATCCCAGCACTACTGCACACTTGGAAATTACAGAACAAAGAAGCATGTGAAAAAGATCTTCTGAGGTAAAGCCACCCAAGAAAATGGGGGAAAAACAAGGTACAGCATCCAAAACATACATATGTATCAATAATGTGCATTTAAATATCAAACATTACGGTATACAGGAGAGGACACAAAATAAGCTCCTAAAGCATCAAATGGCATTTGAGCACAGGATTTCTAAATCCTAAAAAGACTTTAAGATTATGTTTCTCAAGAAGGTATGACAAACTGTAGTTTGAAAAAATATCCCCAATTGTAAAGATGCACATTAATAAAATGTAAAAAAAACCACTCAAGTGAGTAAAACAAAGGAAAGGAACAGGACTACCAAGGTAAAAGCAGACAAGTTTAGCACAGGATGGAGTTCTGTGCTGTTGAAAAGAAAATAGCATCACTAAGTGCCAGCATGAAAGAAACCAAAGCAACAGGAAGGAAACAGCACCCAAGGAAAGTGATTGCAAGCAGTTCACCTCCTCACCTCAAAAACATTTGAGCAGTTGGGCAGGATGGCTGTACTGCCAAGCAACATGTTCTTCCACTTTGCATGTGGAAATATCCAGGTTGTGCAATTCCTACTGCAAACAACATTCTAATGCATCACAGAACTTGAAGAACGTCAAAGGAAAGGTTTCTCTGTCCTGCCTGACACAGCTACAGGAACAAGACCCCCACTGGAGAAAAAGTGACCAAGCCCTGTCCGTGGGCTGCTGAGGGGTTCCACTGACTGCACATGGAACTCACTGTTTGCTCTTCAAGAGCAGCACAATTACCACCCCCTCACACTGACTATTAAACCATTCCAGCAGCAAAGCCTGTCCCATCTGGCATGAAAATTTTGAGTTAGTCTACCAGAGAGGCATCCCAATACACTGCATCAGAAATAATGATCCATCACAAGGAGCAGAGAAATTTGGCTGCAACTCAATAGCTTACTTAATGCATGTTAAAATTCCTAAATTTATTCTCTTAGCTCTACAAGCTTTGAATTTCTTATGCTAAGGACAAGACAGCTAATGGAAAAACTCTGTATTAAAGCACACAAATTTTCAAAGAAAACCAGTTCACCTCTTTACTGCCTAGATAAAATAAATACTGTAGTATCATACAAAACTGAATATAGGCAATATGCCACAATCCTGCTGCGACTAGAAAAGGACCACTGTGAACCCTTCCTAGGATTTCAATACCTCTGAGGAAAGAGCAAAGAGGTGAAACACAAAGAAAGAAGCCTAGAGCCATTGCCTTCTGGCTTTGTTTCAATCTTTAGCCAAACCCACCGTGCCCATTGTTACACGAATCACACACACCTGCCTTTCACAAACTGTAGCCAACCACGTGCAGTCATAGAGGGCAAGGTGTGGAAACCCTTCAGAATGGCAGAAATATGTAGGATT
This sequence comes from Turdus rufiventris, assembly GCA_013186435.1. Lineage (NCBI taxonomy): Eukaryota > Metazoa > Chordata > Aves > Passeriformes > Turdidae > Turdus > Turdus rufiventris. The sequence goes on along the minus strand of PYHW01009726.1, from coordinate 3,144,327 downwards.
CAACTTTATCACAGGTGTTACCCATCATTACTATATAAATGTGGGTACAATGGCATACAAACTGCGAGTTAGTACCCTTTGAACTTAAATAGCTTCCTTTTTCTTCAGAACTCTTTCCCTGAAGTCCCAACACTGCAATCTTTCAATCTTTCCATAAACATGTGTAATTCTGAGTTCTTACCAGACTTATTGTAAAAAAAAAACAGTTTAATAGAAAGAAAAAAAAAAGCCTTATTTTATTTTTATTGATGACTATTTCTGCTTGTAGTCTCACTTCCTCATTGAATATTTGGGAGCCATAGCTTCAGTTTGAGGACAACTAAATTAAAAATCCCATAAGGAATGAGTCCACTTGTGACAGAGCTGCAAGTGATGTGCATCATTCAGTTTTAAGCAAATGACATTATCAGTGCATTAACGCCTAATTATGACAGGAAAACCACAAATTAAAAGTTAATCGGTTTACAGTAGAAAATCCTAGAAGTAAATGAGATCTTTGCTATTTTCTGAAGTTAATGTGAAGCCAAAGAACATCTCAAATATCTCTAGGTCCTCTCCTAAGAAATTCAGATGTTAATTACTAACTCTATGTAACTTCCATAAGTGATGTACCAATACCTTTTATAAGTCAATCTCATGTTTAAAATACCTTTTTTCCAACACCTCATTTTTATTTCCAGTGCTAGCCTACACTCAGCTAACTTGGTATTCTTAACCTATGTATTTCTTTAAATATCCCTAGAAACCTGAAATACAAAATTAACTTTGTGTGACTACACCAAATATAGGTAACCAGAAAGTTAAGGCAGATAAACACACTCTAGAATGAAGCGTGACAGTGAGTCAGGCAGGTAGAATATGACCACATCACAAAAATATCCTTCAGCTGGAACAACTGCTGCAGTCCAGTCAATCCCATTTCAGCACCAAGAGAAACCCCAACACCACATCCTCAGAATCACACAACACTGAAATGGATCTTTCACCACTGCTCATTACAGACAATCTTTTCCCTGTCAGTGATTTGACCTCATCTCTGTTTTTTGCTCAGAAGTTTCCACATTAAACACACACTGATGAGCTGCTCCATAAACTCTTCTGGGTTCTTCTTTCCTACCATGCAAAACCTGTTACCTGTTATTTCCTTGTCCCCTCCTGAGCCACACATATGTGGTCCACCCAGCCTGTTCAGGACAGATGTTTCCTGCAGGGTTCCTGACCTGAACCATGTCATTTTGGCAGCTAGGAGGACTCAGACCATCCCTGTACCTGAGCTTCTTATTGTAAAAGTGTCCACAATGAATTACAGGTTTTGGTACATTTGAACTGTTACACTTGACCATTAATTTCTTGCTCTGCCTTTTTTAATTTCACACTGTCCAGTTCAGATATTTACTACTTTTAAATCTTAACAGGATATGGTATTAAAAGGAAAACTAGGTGGCAGATGAGTTTTGAAGGGTGAAGATACTAACAGAAGGAAACTGAGTAAGGACCAGCAAAAATATTCATGGAAGGGTTGGTTTAGCTTTATATTTTTTATTTCTTTCCCAAATTGCCTTGGCTTTTCTTGAAACAATTAATTCCACACAGAAGCTACTTGAGATTATTTTTCAGTGCTGAAAAGCTACCAAACATCTTACTCTGGCTTTTTTCTCCATCCCACCATGCAACTGACAATGAGCAGTAGTAAATAAAACCAGTGCACTGAATTGTAAGTACATGGAGGCCAACAGGGAAAAGATTTCAAGAGGATATAATACAGTATCTGACCAAATTTCCCATAGGAAGTTTCATACACAAACACCTCCATAAACATAAAGGATGTATTCACATGTAAATGCATTTTTACAAAACCGTTTTTTTTTTATTTAAATCATTTCAGAGATGAGTTGGCTACAATTTCCCTAAACAAAAAATGGTAATAACTTGCACAAAGCCAAATAGTCAAAAAATGCAAGTTGAATTGTTCACCTACAGTTGAAAATGGCATTTAGCAGTATATAAGTCCCTGCAGACAGAACAGAAAGACATTAAAAACATTAAGTCCTTATAAACATGGGAAGTTTCACTAAAGAGGAAAATTATTTTGTTTGAGAACTAGGAGAATAAGGCAATTCAGAAGTGTAACAAAATTTGCATGACCTCCTGCAAGAAGCACAAAACCATCCAAGCATAACAAATACAAGATTGCAAAATAAAACAACAGCAAGACATACAAGTGAAGTAACTGAACTTGTGCTAAAAACAGGATAAAAAAAGCAATGGAGACAGAAGTAAAATTGCTTAGAAAGACAAATCATCACTCAAGTGCAATGTTCACCATTTTAAAACTGGTGAGAATTTTCAACATTGTAGATTGTTTCCATTTCCTCTCCAGAAAGGAGCTTGTGTTTTGCCTGCTGTTCCCAGTTTGTTTTCTAATTTAAATGGACACAACTACATAATATTTACTTGGAATTACTGGAGACAACTTTTGGAGTAACTGTGATTGTTTGAGGATGGGGAATCTATTACATATTATGCACCTGACCGTTATCCTTGCACTTGTGCTTGTTTATTAATTGCATAGAACCCTCCCTAAACATTTTTTCCCCAAGAAGTTCTGGTTTTAAGCCTTCAGTTTGCTTCCTAAGAGATAGAAATAATTTCTACAAAATAATACATTTGGATTTTAATACTTGGAAAGCTATCCAGAGGCATAGTTACATCTCTTTTTCAGTCTTTTCATAGGTTTGTGAAATAATAGCAGAGAAATATCCCCTAATATGAACTTTATGACTTGCCAGTTTGGGTTCTTTCTTTTATTTTTTTTTCAGAAAAAGCATTGCAATCAACTTACCCTCTTTGCCTTTAAATCTTTCCTGATCGTATCTGTTGTAGGCAGCTGGAATGGGTTGCTTATTTCGCAAAGTAGGATCCTAAAACAGGTTAAATAACATTTGTAAAACATACTACAAGGTATTTGATGGTTTTTGAATTTCATGAAGAGTTACTAAGAACTACTCAAGAGTATAAAACCAGTTCATTTTTGTAGGAGTTTCAATGCATTTGAAACCTTCTGATGTTTCCATTCAATATCCACTTACAGTTATACAGAAACCGAGTTCAGTACTGAATGCAAAGAGAACAACCTGAGGCAAAACTAAAATAACAAACAGTAACAACTACATTACTAAATTTCTACTGAGTTTTTGTTATACTTAAAGAATTAGTGAGGGGAAAAAAAAAATCAATTGACAACTCATAACTAAGGCCTCAGCCACACAAAATTTCCCTTGTCAGCCTGATTAAGATAAAATTTTGCTGAATAAAATAATTAAAAACAAGTTTTGAGGAAAAAAAAAGGCATTCAAAGTTTTTATAAAGCACCAATCTAGAAGCACGCTCAATACCAATTCAATCCTTTTTGTGGATTGGCTTAGTTATGTATTCACACCTATTCTGAGTGGGACATTTGAATAATGCCATGCACAATTTAAGAAATTCAACACAAAGCAAATATTTACATGTTGGAATTCATCTTGCTATTTAAATTTAGTTCTTTGTTAAATGCAGTAGCAGCAAAAACAAAACACAGTATGATCAAACAGCTTTTAGAGCAGACTACCACCACATTCAAAGATGTATTAGGTTTAATAGAACACAACAGTAAACACAATTCTAAACAAATCCTGTCTAATACCTAGAGCTGTATTGTTTACTTCTATCTAAGTCTGTCCTGATTTATTACAGGCAAAAGAAAGCTGGTTCGAGCTGTTCCCACTCATGAGTCATGCTCCAGATTCTTAAACATTTGCTACCCTATCTGTCAGGAAAGCAGCAAAACAGTTCATTTGAAATGGCAGCACTCTCATCAAATACATTTTTTGCAAATAGATGCAGCATGTGGCTAATGCTTGATAGATGTAGAAGCTGGCACTAGCAGATTAATCTCTCAGTAACAAGAGCATATTGAACTAATTAAACTAATATATTCAACTCTTTAAATATCAATAAATGCAACTTCAGTCAAAGAAGAGCTGAGAAGTTATGCTTGAAAAACGTGCATTTTTTGGAAGTACACCAAACAATTGTGTATGTAGTACTGAGAAAACATTGTACTCTCACTTTTGGTGTCCCAGCCCTCGTGCTCAGCCAAACACTGCTCTTACCGTCGGTGCCGTGTTCGGTGCAGGTCTCTGCTCAGGTGCTCGGCCTTCTTCTCTGGCTTTAACTGATTGAAGAATTGCAAAAATATTCTTGGCAAAGTTCTGAAAGAGATATCAAGTACCTTACTGACCATTTGCATTTCACCCAACAACCATCCAGGTGGAATGGTTAACTTGGTTAACTTACATTTCACCGAAAACCAAAACTGGTGCACCAGTTTTCTACATAGCTGATTTTTGACCCCTTTTCTGTGACAGGATCCAAATAGTAACAGGGTTTTAAAGCATCATTACTACACCCTACTCTTCAAGGCCCACACCTGCTAAATCTAACTGGCTTTATTACACCACAAAGTAAACCAAACTCTTCTCAAAGCCCTTGTAACCTATAAGGTAGAGTGAAGTATACACAATGTCAATTTTCACTAATGGTTCATCAGCAAAATAAACCTTTTATCAATTAGGGAAAACAGCTTTTTTTTTTTTTTTACTGGTTCAGAATAATATGAAGTGCTCACAAAATGCTAAAGCTGTTCCAGAGTATTGTATATTAACATTGAAGTGGTTGACACTACTGGTATCATGAAACAAACAGATGAATTAGAAAACAAAAACTTCTGGGGTGAATTTTGTAGAAATCATTTAGAGAGCTGTACTGCAAAGCTTCCCTAAGCCTACTCACTTGACCTCAGTGACCATCTTGTCAATCCACTGCAAGCCACCAAGGGCAGGAACTGGAAAACCACCAGAAACCACTTACAAAGGCAAAGTCCTGAGTAAACCCAGATCTTTTGACAAAGTCTGAAAGAACCCACACAAAACTGTATTTCAAGTTCTTTTCAGTCAGAAGAACCCCGGGTAAAAAAACTCTCAAGAGCTGCAAGCCATGCACATATCGATTATATAAGGATACTCCCAAACCGTGGCCTGGGCATCATCTCAACCACAATTCTTGTCATTGCTGTGCTTTATCACAAACTGTCTCTAGAAAACAAGGCTACTCCATCTTCTGAACATCACAAGGAGGAACTAATTATCAACAGGAGCAATGTTATAGGAGTGGCTATCCATGCAGAAGCCAAATCTCCCAGTCACAAGGAAGTTGCAACCAAGAACAACGCATCCCTATTTTACTCACAAAACCCACAGTTAACATAGTCTTAAAGGGAATTTAAACTTTTCAAAGACCTTTAAACATATTGGATTTTAATAGCCTTAAATTGCACATCCTGGACCAAACTCAGGTAAAAAAAACAAGATTCTTTCTCCTATCTGCTGAAAACAAACCACTAATAAGCATGGAATCAGAAGTGTTCCTGCTGATGTCTTTTTTCCACAGCGTGAAAATGCAAGTCCCCCAGGGCTACAGCTAATGGCTGTTTGGAAGGGGAGAAAACCAGCAGTGTTTTAACAAGCACTCAAACTAACATCATCTTCCTGCTGGTCACTGGCTTGGTCAGGGATATGGGATTATATTACTGTGACAGAAAAATGATTGAGTAGGAAGTCCACTGCATGTACCAGCTGATTTGTAAAGCCCTGCAGAGTTGAAGACTGCTAAATTTTCATTGTTCATCCCTTCAGAGATCAGAATATGAATATTCATTAGCTTCTGCCCTAGATTAAGTTAAACTTAATAATCAAGTGCAACATTTTTACTACCAAAAGAAATTGGTCTGGGGAACAGAGCAGAAGAGGTGGAAAAAAAACCCCCAAATATCAAAATACTTGTTTCTCTGCACAGATGCTCTATCCCTTGCCAACACAGTGACTAACATACACCAAATCAAGTTACTATCACTGGTGTGATTTAATAAGATAGTTGTGGAAAAATCCCAGGGCCAGTCAGATCAGGTCGCTCTGGTGAGGAAGGTTTAATGAAGTCATATCACTAACTAAATTTTTTTTGCAATAAAAATACTTCCATCATAATATATCACAGTTTATTCTAAAAAATTACAGTCTCTAATTTCTGTAGGTCACCATAACCCTAATTCTCATTATGAAAGATTTCTAGTCACGACAGCAGCTTTATCATGCTAGCAAAAATAAATAAATATTTTTCTAATAGTGATCATCAAGGATAAATATCAGTTTCAGCTTCATTGAAAACAAGTCTAGAGGAAAAAAAATTGAAGAAAAGTATACTTCATGTCTATCATCTGACAAAAATAAAACCTTAAATCTAACAAGTAAAACTAGAAGTATATACTCTGTTACACAATATGGGTTACAGTGCTTAAAAACTTTCCTATAGCTAAGTTGTAACGAATTTTTCATCAGATTTACACTCTGGTGTATCACTGCTGAGAAAGAGGAGTCTAAGAAAAAAACCATACAAATTTTAAAAAACTTTTATTTGAACTGACAGTAAGGATTTCTTGGACGTGCATCCCAAGAAAATCAAGAGCTGCTGAATGCTGTAAACATTGTCCAGACTTAGAGTAGGGCTGGAGAAGGAAGACTGAGCCCCAACTACATTTCTTTACACATTTGCTTAATATGCTGAGACATACTGCTAAATCCTTTACAGCCATTGGCAGAGTGAAAGGCATGATGCTGTGCCAAAAAGCCAATATTCCTATCACACATTTTCAGTAATTCCTATATATGGCATGACAAGAAAAATGAAAACAGCTTTGAGATGGCTTCGTAAAAGTACAGCAGAAATTAAAACACTGCTCATAAGGAACATGAAGTGATAAACTGTATATTTAAAAGAAAATATTCTGCACATTTAAAATTAAAGCACGTATTTAAATCTAGAATTCAAATCAAAAAGTAAAAACAAATTATTTAAGGCATCACTCTCCTATGACTCAGAATATCTATCTTCAATTTGCAAACTGCTCACCAACTTTGATTTTCTCTCCTCCCTGCTCTTGTAACTCATTCTGCAGGGACTCACAGTACCCCTCAAACTGTTCTCTGCACACTTTTGAGCTAGGCAAGCCATGTTGGGGCACACAACAAGCACACTACCACAAAGGAGACTGTGGATTAACCACCTGAATAAATAGGTGTTTGTGATCCTGCTTTCAGGACAATGGCAGTTTAAGAAATTCACATTACACTACTGGAATTTATATTGCTAAACAACTGAGAGGAGAGCACATGATGTCTTTGTCAAGGTTCAGATTAGGGAGCCTACAAAAAAAGTTATAAAATTTGTTACTAACTGTTAGGGGAAAAAAATAAAAATCAGGCACTCCTTTCACAAAAAGTTAATCTGGTGATTTCTTTTTGTTCCCCTCAAAAAGTTAAGTGTGTATTACCAAGGCTGAACTGAAAACATAGCTGTGAGTATATTGGCTCCCTGTATAGCTGTGGATTATGCTCCCTGTACAGCTCCCTGTACATTTGTGGACTATGTGTTCAGTAAAAAGGTGCAGTTTTCACTTGTTCTGTGTATCTTCACTAAATTTTTATAACAAGAATATTATATGAAAGACAATTGAAATATTTAATCTGAAATGCTAATTCACAAGTGTGAAAGAGCAGCAACACTGGAAAAGTCTGAAGATACAGTACAGCATAAAATCTCAAAACTCACAATCTCCCTAATACTTAATCCTAGTTTATTTCTCCAATGAATGCAGCATATGGAAATAAATATTTTTTTAATAGTTAGTGTTTAAAGAATTACTTTATAGCTGACCTAAATATTCTTTCAGTAAACATAATGCTTTATTCTACAGATTTCTGGGTTGAATTCAAGGCACATATAGCAAAACAAGATTTATTATTGCTCAATATAAACACAATTTTTAAAATCTGGCCCACCTTTCCTTTAAATGCAACATTCAAAATGTTTGCAGTGGTGCCTGGCAGCAATAAAAGATTCTGTCTGGTTTTGCTAAGGAAGCCAGTCCTGCACAAACTGGAGTTTGGGTACTCAAGCTGTCCCATGGTATTTGTGCACAGTCACTCCAAACCCACCCTCCTGCTCCACCTGAAGGACTAATGAGGACACCAGTTGCTATTACCCTGGCACACCTTCACTTTTTCAATTTGCTATTGAAGTCCTACTGCTGTGAATTTCAAGAAGCTGAGACAATTCTGCCATCTAGAGCCCACACATAAAGATGCTTTTACAATCAATTTCTTTCAAAATACCCAAAATTTTACTCTCAGACCTCTTAGTTGTCTTAAGTGATTACAATACTATTAGTCTTGATTAAAAATTGTTTTTTCAGCTAAATTAAATTACTGGAACTTTAATTATAACTGTAGTATCAACCTCCTCATAGGTGACTTCACTAGTATGAATGGTCAAGAGTCATCAGAACAAAAATAAGAGAACTGAAAGTAACTGAAAACATGATTTCTCACATTTATTTCAAATACAGTAGTTACTGTGAAAAGGATCAAACCTAGAAAGAACACACATTAATTTTAAAAATAAAATATGCAACCACTAACTGCAATAGTGATATTTTGCTGGTGGTAACACAAAACTAAAAATCATGACCACCAGAAAGATCAGCTATATATATGGAAATAAAATAGTTCTGCTCTTCAATACTTGTGTACAAGAATACAGAAGACCACAAAATGACAACATTCTGGAATAGTTCAGATGCTGTATTAGATAAATTTGCAGTTGTGAGTTACATCCAAGGTAAATGCCACGCAGCAGGAAAATGCCAATCCCTCCAGCTATGTCAGATATAAACTCCTATCATTCTACTCAGTTCTGGTGTTCGCTCACCATGCACACAAAAATACCCAGAAGCTGGGGGTGGCACAGTAGGGAAACAAAAAGCAAGATTATCAAATTTAATACATGAAACTCACAGTCAAGTGCTATGAAATTAAATTGGAATTGGAAGTCTATTCCCTTCTGTATTAGTATCTTGTGTCGTGGATAACAATACACTGGGCATCAAGTAACTCTCCCAAAGAAAAGTACAGCTAACTAGTGCATTACAACAGGGTTGCAATAACTAAAGGTATAGAAGCTGAAAAACTATGAAGGCTTAAAAAACAAAATTGTTTATTTAAACAAATTACTTGTTATACAGTTTAGATTTCCATGCTTTCAAAACAAAACTTAAGAAAATGTGCTGGATAGCCCAGACGAAGTCTTTGACAGAGGATATATAAATATAAGGATTAAGGCAAGAAAACATTCTATTGGATTCAGGCTTAGTTCACACCTTATTGGAAAGAAAAAAGAATCATTTTATATAAT
>PYHW01009726.1:3115924-3134932 GCA_013186435.1 Turdus rufiventris | reverse complement strand
AAAAAAAAAAAAAAAAAAACGGACCATTGTACAACATTTCAACCTTGACCTTGTAAGGAACATACACTTACAGAAAGATACAATTTCATGATGTAAAGGTTATGAAACTACAGAGACTCAGTTCCACCGAACTCTGATCCCACACTAAGTCTCAGTAGTTTTTCCATTAAAAACAGCTACCTGCAGAAAGTGCCCACATCCCATCATTCTTAAATTTTATGCATCTCTAACTCCACTAGAAATACTAATACCTCAAAAGCCAATTTCTTCTGTCCAGCTCTCATGATTCTACTTCAGTGCTTTTCCCTGGACTGTCTCCAGGCAGGCAGTAATGTTCAGATACCACACTGGTCACTCTGGACTCCCAGTGCCCAGCAATGTCTTCAAAAGATTTACACAAGGCTCAGGGAGGAGAAAATATTTACAGATACGCTAAAAGCTGAGAAATGCAGCAAAGCAACAGCTGGGCCAGCTGCTCAGAGATGTGTAAATGTGTCTGCCTGGACACTGCACCTACATCAGGAGTGTGCAGCTACTGTTCAGCTTCTCAGCTGAAGAGATTTGGAAAGGTTATGTGCTATAACCTTAAAGACTTCACGTATCTTGGTCAGGCTGGATTATGTCATTTCCTTGTACAGAGGGTTAGAGTTCACTTGAGAAAATATAATTCTAACACACTTGCAACTGTGGGAAAAGATAACTGAAGAGTGCTGGCCAAAATTTAAAGTTTTAGCAATAATCTCTAGCATCTTCCCATGAAGTGGGTCTGGTTGAGGTGGAGTTAATTCTGTCCTAGCTTCCCTGGTAGTGCTGCACTGTGCCTTGGTAGCCAGAAAGGTGTTGACAGCAGCCCAGTGTTTTGGCTGCTGCTGCTGCTGAGCAGTGCTGAGCCAGCACCAGGGCTGCCTCCTCACCTGTCAGCTGGGGCTGGGCTGGAGAGGCCAGACAGCCAGGACAGCTGACTCCAGGGATATTCCCCACCACAGGACGTCTGCTCAGCAGCAGATGCTAAGAGAGAGTAGGAGGAGGGGCATTTCTTGTTACAGTATTTGTCTTCTGGAACAACTGCTAAATGTACCCAGCCCTGCTCCCCAAAAGGAGGCTAGAGATTTCGTGCTGATGGGAAGTGGAGAATACACCTTTTGTCCTCCTTTGCTTCCCCACACATCCTTTGTTTTTATTCAACTGCCTTGATCTTGACCCACACACTTTTTTGCATCTTATTTTCTGCCAGCCATCCTGCTGAGGAGGGAAGCAGTTTGGTGGGCACTTGTCATCCATCCAACCAAGGTCACCCCACCACACTCTACAAAGAAAAGGATGAAACGTTTTATTTTTTTAAGAACATCTGAAATGCTCAGCTGCCCATATCAGAACACTGGTCTATTTCAAAACGTGACAAATTCACAAGGCCAGTATTAGTACATTTCCAAGATTCCAGCTTTAAGATTTCTCTACACATCAGCAGAGCATGTTCAACAAAGGCCACCCAGCTACCCTGCTGCTTACCTAAGAAATAGTTCAACATGGGAGATTAAAAATAAATAACAAAATATAAATCAAGTACAGCAGCAGTCACAGACAAAAACACACTCTGCAAATACACCTGAGAATGCTGAAACTCCTCCTTGGTCTACTTTAATTTGGTCCCACAGGAAAAATTCAAGTGCCAAATACATTTACAGTAGGGATGAAATGAGGAGGTTTTTCCTTCAGAAAACATTGCTGTTGCCTGCTACAGAAGATTATAAAAAGAAGAGGATTTTTAGGAAAGAAGATTATAGGAAAGATGCGAAAGGAAAGAATCAATTTCAGTATAAACACAATTTTTTTCTAGATGTTCAATGGCTTGTTTTACAAAACAGCCTCCCATTTATCTAAAAACACACACACAGCTGAAACCTGTGCAGAGCACCGATACAAAACTTAACATTTCAAACACTTATGATAGTAAATATTCTATGTATGGATTCAAAACTCTTCCTGAATTAAATTCCCTTAAACAATATATACCGTCAGAGAGTCCTAAAATTAAGTTGCTATGAGAAGGAAAAAAGTCCTTCAACTAAACAGATGCAATTTGTCTTGGAAAAGCGATCATGTAAAAATGCCACATTATTCATAAGAATCTAGAAGACTACTTTACAGACTTGGGGAAAGCCAACAAATATTTAAAACAGACAGAGCAGGATTACTCATCTACTAAGAATTAAATCAAAAACTAGCTTTCCAAAGGAGGTAGAACTGCATCATAATCATACAGAAAACTATGGAAAATTATAAAAAAAAACATTTCAAGCAAAACGTAACAATAAGCAAGCAGATAAATGCAAATGTAGAAATCTTAAAACCAAAAGAGGCCAGGTGAACTGAAATATCTGATTTTACAAACAATAGGAACCTCACAGAAATCAGTAAAAAGACATCCAGGGATCAATGCAACATCTGATCAAAAGAGGGTAGCAGAGAGGTCATACAGACAAGGGACCTGTGTGATGCATTACAGAAATTTTAAGGTTCAGATAAACTGGGAATGACACAGCTGCTGAAGCACCTCCTACAACAGTTATACCACTTAAATTACACATTCTCATAAACCAAAAAAAAAAAAACTCACGGGCAGGAAAAAAACAATCACTGTGATGTCAGGAAAGGGAGACTTGTGACCATATAGATGCTGTCAAAAAAGCAGCAGGTAAAAGGACAATGCAAGTATCATCAAAACTTTTTAAAATGTTAAAAAAGAACACTACATCACTGGAGACTTAAAAAACTGGAACAGTTCTATAAAGCAAATTTCAGAATTGGGAAGTGTGTCCAAAAAGAGAAAGAGTAAATGCTTCAGAAATACAGTTAATGTTATCGGCATCTATGAAGAATTTGGAGGAGCATATTGCTGGAGGAATCAATATTTTCTTCAAACATATCAAAACCAGAGGAAACCTGACAGTAAGCTGAAAAGGTCAAGAGATTTTCTTTGTACTCTGGCCTGATCTTCCTGGTGTTTCCTTCTTGCATCTTCAGCTGTTTCTGCAACTTAGCTTATTACAGAGAACACAGGGAAAACTTAGACACACAGGAGTGTTTCTCTGTGGAAAAGAGCTATAGAAGCAGCCTTGGACTGAAGCAATTTTTGCAAAGAAACAACAAAATTTACATTTAGGAGTGCTCACTACTTGTTACGATTGACCCAGCAGTTCCAAAAGAATTCAGACGTTAAAAAGGCAATGCTGAAGTCAATTCTGATTTTAAATACTCTAGGAGGATTCAAGAGACTGCAGATAAACCCATACCAAGCAGATAGTGAACATTTATAATAAAAAGAATTATCAGGCACATCAGCAATTCAAGTAGCATACAGAAGAGTCAAAACAGCATTTACAGAGCAGCATCATGCTTCCTGATCAAAATTCTTAAAAGGAACAGGGGAGAAGTAATTATTTGCCTGAGACAATGTATCTGGGTTTCTTCACAACTTTCAAGAAGTTCTTCACAAAGGTTCTTGAAACAGAGAAAACAAGAAAGGAAAGGAGGAAAGGACCAAAGGACCAACCCAAACACACACCAAAACCCTCCCAACCAATGTACAAATGAAAAACCTGAGCTGTTCTGCAATAAATTACAGCCCTCAGTTAAATGTGATGTTTCCCCATCTACTTACTCTCACTGCTACTGGTTGGAAAATATAAACATTAACACTCGGTGATTTCTGTCCAAGCTACCAAGAATGTTCCTGCATCCCTGCACAAACCGAAATAGAAGATTTGCTGTTATGCCCATACACTCATCAGGCTGCTCACAGTAACTGCATGCTAGAGCCCAAGAACAAACTTCAGCTCTTGTTTCTTGTTTTTCTCCCTGTGTGTCACTGCCCCATCTCACTACAGGGATATTACAACAAAAACATTCATCTCTTCTCTACTATCTTCGCAATTTCACTTGGAAGAAAAGTAGAGTTAGGAATCCCATGAATGATTCACAAAAGGAGGAAGAGTCACACAGATTCCTTCAATATAAACCTTTCCAATGATGAAAATATCTACGTTTTTATCAATTTATCAGCAGCTCAGCAGCCAGGCTGCTACAAATCTGAGACTCAAAGAAGCAACTCTCACTCTGTAGGTGGCACACAGGGATGTGCCACATACCCAGTAATTACCCCATAATTCATGAATTAAATTGTTCTACCAGTAATGCCCTGAGACAATACTGGGAAGTTGAGAGCTATGTAAAATACTGTTAAAAATAAGACAAATGAAGGCTGAGAGCTCATTTACTTCTAAACATTATTTTCCTGTGACAATACTTAAAAGAAGTAGTGAAGGCAAAGGATGCAGTTTGACAATAACCTCAGGAAAACAGACCCTTGAAATCTTTTAGAAATTGACTTACTGCTTCCTTGAGAAATTTAGTGCCAAGTAGCTCTGCAATAAAGAAAGCCTCACTGTACAAAGAGAGCAAGCTGTCAGCTGTACTTGCAACCATGTTCAGAATAGCACATAACCAAGTGCAGCCGAAAGTAGCATAAAGGAACAAAAACCTCTTCATAGTAACACTTCATGATTTTGTTCATTCCAGCATTTTTCCTCCTTACTTCTTTGGTTTTCCACAATGTAGAGGCCTTTGGACCTGCACTGCTCTTTTTATCAATTACTCCCCACTTGGGTCTGTTTCCAATCCTCAGGTACTTCCATGGAACCCTCCCCACTGTAGGGCTCAAGCCAGCTTTGGTTAAGAGGAATTAAGTGATTACTTAGTATGTCTTAAGTGGCTGAAGCAACTAGTTGGATATAAAATTTAGATTTACTGTAATGTGATAAAGACAAACTCTTTTGTCACTGTGCCAACAGCCCTGCAAGCCCACCTTGACATGGAACACTGAGCATAATCCCCCTGTCATCTCTGCTTAACAAATTAGATACCGAAAATAAAAATGCAGTTTGTCATAAGGATCATAAAACCCAGCTTCATATCCAGAGCATTACCTTGCCTGTGCTTTGTAAGATTGTAGTTCTTGTCCTCCATACTCTCTCCCTGCTGACAATATCTCTTGTTACATCCACTTCAGCATCAACAAAACTTCTCTGTTTAAGAGCAGTTATGTCATCATCCAGATCAGTTTTGATAGTGGATCTTTTCTTTGCCATGATTTTGGCTTTGATAGCAGCAATTTTTTCCACTGACATAGCTTCAGACAAGGATCTAAATGAGCAAAAGAACAGTAAAGACTGAGTAATTGCACAAACAATTCTTCTCAAAGAATTTGTAAATGAGTAACTTCATCCTGCCAAAGTTTAAGGCTGGGATATAAACCACAAAACAAGTCACCTTATATATACACAAAATATTATATGGGCTTGGCATTGCTGTTTTGGCCATGTGAATCCAATTTGTGATAAAATACTCATAGTACTAACACAAAGACCATCCAAAATCCCAACTACACCAAACAAAAATAAAGAACCCAAACATAAAGCATCAGGACCAACACCTTCACTTACAACAACATAGAAATTTCAATTCCCTGTTATTTTTGGTGGATTACAATTTTGTGTCCAGTCAGCCAACCCCTGGCTGCTCTGAGGCTTTCAAAGCATTACTCTAAATCTTGGCTAAGGTGCAGTTATGTGGACTTGGTCTCTTGGAAGATGTGGTACCTTCTAAAACCATGCAGGCCAGCAAACAACAGATGGTGGTAACCTTGTCCACACGAATGTGAGTTTGAGAGAACTCACTCGAGTCCAAGAGTGCAACACCTATGTGTGTTTGCTTTTAATTGTAAACACAGAACTGGGCTGTCAGAGAGCCCTACTGTTTTGCAGGTGAACTGAAGAACAGAAGATAAAGAATGAATTGCACAATACTAACTGTCCATACCAAATTCACTATTACATGGGGTTGTTTTTTCTTTGACAACACATGAAAAATTAATGCAAGTACTGGTTGAGAAGCATTCTCTTTCATGACTATGTTATGGGAAAGGGAACTTGTTTGTGTTACTACTTGGTTCACAGTAGGGTCAACCATGGAGTTCAAACTTACCACCTGTAAATATATTTTTAAAGGGGTAATCTTTTACATTCAGCATTAAAAGAACTGGTAACTAGAGAATAGAAACTAATTCAAACAATACTTGGTAATCCTCACTGCAGTATTGCAAAGTTGTGATATACTCAGGGTAACATGCAAATTAATCATTTGTACAAAATCACAGGTACTTTTTGATTTGTTTCATTCTTATGCTTTCTAATCATGCTTCAGTCTGATTTTTCCCCCTATAGTTTCCTTTTAAGCACAGCTATATAAGGAATAGGAAGAAGTAATTCAAAATACATATTTTTCATGTGATTAGCTACAATTATGGATTTCACAAATGCCTCAAATCTGCACTGTCATAAGTGTTTCAAGGTCTGACTCCTCACACATTAGTGAGAGTATCAACGAGAGAAGTTCCACTGAGAGCTTCTGGACAGCAGTAAAACTGGCTGCTTTGAACAGCACAGAATTGTTCTGCAGCCTGTAATTAAGCATTAGGCATAAGGAAAAGTAATCCCACCTGATCTGCTCTGTTTGCACGATGCCCTCTTTATGTCCTTCCAGCCGAGCTGCCAGGCGCTCCTTGTCGAGGCGCACACACTCCTCATCCTGGAAGGAACAGCTGTATTTAACTTCTTGTGCATTCCCTTTTCAAATATCAATGTAGCTAGAATTAAAGCTACTCAGAAGTATTTTCTTTACATTTGCAAGGACAATCTTTATTTCCAATGATTTTTGATCTGGGCACTAGCATTAGGTGCAGAGCTATTGGAAGCCTCCTCAAGAACCACAACTCTCCAAGTCTAACTTCCAACCCCTTCCAGTTCCCACCCACATGAACACAAGGACACCAAAGGAGAGGTAACCCAATGGAATTTCTGCACAAAACAGACAAACACCCTAATTTACCTCCACCCCCAATTTGTATTGATGACAGTCTCTGTCATTACCTCTATTCTTGGTTTCTTTGCTTCTGCTAATATTTCATCTGCTGCTCTTTTAACTACAAGAAAAAGAGGACATTAAAAATGCAAGATTGTAGTAGATTTTTATACAACAAACCTCCAAGTTATTTTTCAGTTAAACTGTACCTTGAGTGGATCGTTGAAGACCAATTTCAAGTGGAGCACTTCTGTCTATGCTTGATGAGGTTGCTGCACACAAACAGAACATTCAGTTTAAATAGAAAATATTTGCAATAATATTTAGGTATTAAAAAAAGGACAAGAGATGAACTGCAACAATGGAAACTCTACATACTATATAGCAAAGGTGGTCAAATGCTGGGACTGGAGTGGAATGGAGATACTCAGAACCTGACTGAATGCAAAGTTATATCATCTTGTTCAGGGACATTTGGCCTGTCTTGGAAAAGGGGATTGAACCAAGTGACCTCTTCTGGTCAATTCCAACATAAATTAATCAATAATTCTATGAACTCTATATACCACTCATAAAACAAAACAGAGTCACAATGAGAATTATAACCTAGAATCAAGATCTACTGGTTTGTCTAGGTTTTTTTTAGAAAGACAACCTACTGATCCCTTTAATATATATCTATAAAGTGATTTTACTCATCATATTATGAAAATAATCTCATATTCCAGGATACTTAAAGACCACCTACGAAACAGGGCATCTTACAAAGGTGAAATTTCTGTTTTTCTCAGAGAAATCTCTTTTGTCTGACTATTGTTAACAAAAAATTTAAGATGATGAAATGCTAGGCAAATCTGACAGACTGACAAAGCAGTGATTTAATATATTTTATTAAACTGAAGATTTCATCCCACACATTTCTTGCATTCAATATCAATGTATTACTGGAAGCTTCCCGTAGCCTAGAGAAGGAAAAATCAGCTAAGCATTCTAACACATAATTAATAACCAAAGTAGGTTAATTGTAATAGTAATGCTAATCTCAAAACATGCATGTAGGAACACAACTCCTATCTAAGCAATACATTTAATTTAAGAACACAATTAAAAACACAAGAAATAATAACTCTGAGAAGTTTCAGCACATTCAGTGAAGATGAAACCTGCCTACTGTTTACCCAATCTTCCCCTCCTACCCCTCACTTGTGCCATGGACATGAAGCAGTAAAGAGCACTGTGTGTCCAAGTCAAAAGAACACATTACTCACATGTTTCCCCATTTAGGTATGCAAGCAAGTCTTTCCTATCAGGTCTTCTTACCACAGGAATGTTTTCAGTCTGAAAAGACAACAGGTGTGACATTAAACTGTTCTTCCCTCACAGAGACTCTTGGAGAAGATTTTTCACTTTTACTGAAAACAACTCATTCACACAAAGACATGCCCATGTGTCCTGCCACCCAAGGAAGCTGAACTATCAAACTTAAAGTGCAACCACATCCTAGAGGATGTTCAGCTACACAAAATTAAACCTGCTACAAAACGGAGAGAGCAGTCTTTTTCCTCCTCCCCTTCAAATTTGCAAACAAGATTCAGAACTAGCTTTTACCACGAACACACACACTCCTCTCTGCCAGGAGTCTGTGCTGATACATGGAAACCAAGTATCTCCATTGTGTTGTTCCAACACAGCACTGCTGTCTGAGGTAACAATGAAGCACACGGAAAGATGAAGAGGGGCCTCCCAAGCAGCTGAATGGAAATCAAAAGGACTTTTTAAAAATTCCTGTACCTTTAGTTGTAGGGCTTCACCAGTAATTTTTTTTAATTGCATTGCTTACTTCCAAGTCCACTCCAAAGCTGTTCTGCTTTTCTCCATTCTGTAGATCCCTGCCATCTACAGCACTAAATGATCATTTAGATTGGGATCACTCCACACAGCACATTGACAAAAGCACTCCTGAAATAGTTCAGTGCTGGCAACAACTAAGTCCATAGAATATCAAGATAAATGCTGCCATTACTGTTAATAATTGGTTGGCAAACCCTTGCTGTAAACATAATTTGGTGGTTTGAAGCGATAGTCTGTTAGGAAGTAGATTGCCAAGAAAATTACTCCACCCTGACAGGACCTGCCATGTGATCCTTCTGCAGAGGTGACTGTTTTTAAACACTCACACACTTTGCTGCATATCATTCTCTCTTTCCCCAGCCAAATTCATACACACAAGTGCTATTATCATTCCCTGAAAATAACTACACACATTCATTATGACAAGACAAAAATCCCATTTTGTATGGTGTACTTACTGCAGCACGACGGACATACACAGGATGGGAAAGGTGCACATTATTGAGCAGGAACAAGATCGAATCCAAAGTGTAGTATTCCCTGGGCTGGCCCTCCTTCCCTGTCCTGTAACACAGGAAAAGATTGTAACATTTAACTTCTCCGTGTCTGTCTCAAGCACACCCTCTTTTCGAAAAGGTCTGTTTTCTTTTCAGTTTAAAAAGCAAGCAGTTAATATTGTTATCAGGCTATTGTCAAACTAGTGAGCTCTCGATTGTACTAAAAAGTACAGGTGAAGGAGATGAGTTCTTGCAGCCTCTTTAATGAATTAATTATTAATTTATTAATGAATTATTTAAAAACTTCCCAAAATAATCCAAAATAAGAGCTGGATGTGTTGCAAAATAAACAAGCAAGATTTGGGAAATTGTAATTACACATTCCTCCCCATTCACACTATTTATTCTGATCAAAGGAACTGTGTCTATCCCACGTGAGACAGCCAGAGAAACAGAACTCAAATAAAGTATTACATCATCTTCAGGTGCAACAGGCCAGAACTCTCAGCACTAGAGAAAGCTCAGTGAGAACTTGGGATATCTAAATTCCACAAAGTCTAGGGAGCAAAGGGTTCAAAATGAAAGATTAAAATAAGGAGTGACTACAAACTAATTGCACACAAAACCAGCAAAACCCTGAAGGGTACAAAATCACAGTGAGCTCCCATACTGAAGTAAGACCACATCAGAGCAACACAAGAGCATCAAGTTCAATCTCAGCTTTCAAACTGTTTGTTTCAAACATACAGCTTGTAAGTCTAAAAAGGGAACTTGTTCTGTGCAACTATTCACCAAAAAAACAAAAAAAAAAAAACAAACCACACCAGGCCAAATAAGTCCCTGGCTCAGCTTGGCTCCGTGTACATGGAACATAACTTTCCCCTCTCACACATTCACCCACTATGCTGTTACTACAAGATTCTGTAGGGCAAGCAATGCCTGTCCATGTTTTAAAAACCCCTACTCTGTGAACACTCCAATTGCTCTGAGAAACAGACCTGGCAGCCAGGAAAGCAGCAAGAGCAGCAATTCCACTGCCCACCCCCACTTTGGGACCTGTCATAGCCAGCTCCAGGCAGGACAGGGATCCTCCACAATGCCCAGTCCCTGTTCCTGACCAGCTGGCTCACATTAAAGCCTGAGGAAGTCACCACAAAATCAACCCAAAGCAATTCTCTGGTAGAGAATTTTCAACAAACTAGAGATTACAGGAAGAAACACTTCCCTTAAGAGTTTTCCCTGTAAGTACAGTGCCTTTACTCACAGCTCATCATCAGCACCAGAACACACACCACATAAGTGCCAACCTCACTGAGGGAAAGGAGAGCAAATAAAAAAATCCTCAGTCACAACTTTATGGAGCCTGAAAGAGCCACACAAAAAAATCTACTAAATCAACAGAAGTACTGTTTCCTCAGTACTGTGGATTTAATCCCAGCTACTGCTTTGCTTGTCATTACTTTTCTGAAATTAGCCAAGAGCGCCCAATAACCTGCTCAGAACTTATTGTTAGCAATAAAGTTCAAAACCTCACTTTCACAATGATGCCTGAGAAAACCAATACTAGAATAAGATGAAAAGAAGAGGGATTCAGGATACCAAAACTGTACAATAAAAGGTCTGTCTTACCACTGTCCCTTCCTTCTGAAAACTTGGTCTGCATGAGGTGGAGCGTGCCTGTACTTTTTGTTGCTGCAGAGGAAAGGGAGTGGACACAGGATTTTTCTTTCAACTGCTCAGAAACCAAAACTTGGCTTCACAACTACAGGCAGCCACTAGAACTGGATTCCTCAGCAAGGAACTGTTTGAACAAGCAGCAAAGTAGTAGGGATCTTTGATAAGGTGGTGTCTAAACATACTGGAAGCCCTAGCAGAAACAAAAGCTTCCTCCACACAGGCTTGGCTCCGAAGCAAAGCCATTATGTCACATGACACAGTTGTCACTTCATTTTAAAACAAACACTTTAGATTATCTTAGTTCAGAATAACTCATTATTTCTTTGAAGTGTGCCATGTGCACTGAGCATGATAGAAAAGTCCAGCTGGTCATCTACTCAAGCTTTAACAATATCTAGCAATTAATGACAACATATATTAAAAAAAAACAAATACTGAACCATTATCTAGTAATTGAAAAAAACATAGTATTACAAAGCCACAGGCATTGCCAAAGCTCAGCAGGGCACAGCTGGTACTTCATCACCTCAACCACACACGTAAGAATTCCCCATGCTCATTATGGCTCTAAGAGAATGTTTTATTAGGAGGACAAGATACTGCACATTAATGGGAAATCATCAGATGGACAAGCAGCTGCACACAAGGAGGAAACCTCAGCCTAAACTGACATTTCAACATCAGTGTGTGCTCCTGCTAAATAAACAGAGAGCTAAAAACAGGCAAATATGAAGGCAGCTTGCCTCATTCCATTTACAAACATCCAAAGTAGAAAAAGAAATTAATTCTGTTATCTGCCATATTCAGTTAAGGCTTCAATTACTTAAGAAAAAAATTAAAATGTTAGGAGGCAGACCTCAACAAACCCAGTGACAATCATTAAAGCAAAAATTTAAGGAAGAGTTGTATCTCGTACAACATAAACTCCAGCTTAAAAATGGAGAAAATGTTTATATAATAAGCGAGAGCAAGTTTCACCTGCTCATTTTTAACACCAGAAACTCTACTTCTTTCTCATCCATTCACCTTCCACCTGTGGGCACCAGGAATTTATTCCTTTTTAACAGCTTTATTTCCTCTTTCCTGTTTCAAAGCCTTGAGTTTTAAATGGGTATTGAGGACCTGTGTCTCATACACAAAACCAAGCAGAAATCTTCAAAAACACAAGACAAAGCATGCTGAGTATCACACAACTGACAATACCCAGGGTCAGCTCTCACTGTTTAAAAACTCAGCTGCATATCCAAGCCCCTTGACTAGGCAAACGAAGCAATAAATTTCTCAGCTATAATGACTCCTTCCTTTGGTTTTGAAATGGATTCATTAATCACTCTTCAAGGCCCATAGGTCAAAACACACAAACCACTTCATCTCAGACCACCTAGCGTTTTTCATGTGTCAGCAGGAGCAATTATTATCTGGAAACTAAACTGGATTAAAGTTACTTTCCGCCTCACTTTTTTTTTTTTCCTCCCTTCAGGTTACCTTGAACTTGGCTTGATTCCTCAGACCAATTCCCTGTTAGGGTGACACTTGTGCTAGCAGAGAGAGAAGGCAATGCAGGGCAGCACTGCTGACTTCTGCCAGCTAAGCTGCTCGAGGAGCCACAGCTAAATGTCTCATGGGACTACTTCTAATTCTAGCAGGGACAAATGCCACTGCTGCTCCTCAGCCTAGCATTACTCTGTTCAGGCTGGAGATGCAATTACATCAACTATACTG
This sequence comes from Turdus rufiventris, assembly GCA_013186435.1. Classification (NCBI taxonomy): domain Eukaryota; kingdom Metazoa; phylum Chordata; class Aves; order Passeriformes; family Turdidae; genus Turdus; species Turdus rufiventris. Next base: position 3,122,267 of record PYHW01009726.1, on the reverse strand, counting down.
TGGACACCTAAAACAGAACTCTAGCTTTGTTAAAGACTAAGCTACCAACACCTGCCTAGTGCAAGCATAATTTAGATCCTGGCAATTGACCTAAATATAAAATGGTTTGAAACTTGAAAGTTTTTGAAAACGTTCCTCCTGAGTGTGGCAATTACCTAAATTAGCAGCTCCTAAAGTGTGGTGTTCAAGCTACTGAGCATGGCTTGCAGAACTGGTCTCATTTTTACAGTGTCTTCAATTTAAAGCTGAGACATGCAAAATGCCACAGTGGTTGACAAGAAATGCTGTGAACTGAGAGCAGTCTGATCCTATCAAAAGCTCAGAAGCCACTGGTCTAAACCAAGATTAACTAACTCACCTCAACCAAACCAAAGAAGAAAACCCCTCAGATTCTACCATCCATTTATCCCAGGGGGTGAGCGTGAGTGGCAGAGCATGTGCGAGCATGTCACTCACAGCTGTGACAAGGAGGTGCTGCTGCTGTGCTCAGAGAATCTTCTGCTCACCCACTCTTTCTTGACCAGGAAGATAAAGCTGCCTAGCTGTACACAGCAAAGTTTGCTCTTTAGGTTTTTGGTAACAATTCCAGGTCTAATCCAAGCTCTCCTGAGCAATAGGATAAGGCTGGCACACCAGTTTATTGGTCCCTGCAGAAGGGCAATGAAACTTGTTTGTCTACTTAACCACTACCTGTCAGCACTAAGGAAAAGCAACTTGCAGCAAGGAAACCACCACAACTGTCCAGCAAAAATACAGCCAAGACTTCTAACTGCTCATCCAAATATTCCTCTTCCTCTTCAGCCTACACACCAGTATCCCCCACTCAGCCAGAAAGCACAAATAACTCCAAAAGTTCGTTTCTGAAAGCCTTGAAACAGTTCATGAAAAAGCACATTTCTAGTAATATATAAAGTACAAAGTAAAATCAGCAACAAAAAGTCCACCTACAACTGAAGATAAGCAAGTAGGCTTATTTCCTTTCTCTCTCTCAATCAAAGGCTAATAAAAGTCACATCACAATTACAAGAACAAAAAAAAAAAAAAAAATATTCTTGGTCAGACTTAACTCCAAGTTCAGGGTTTTTTTTGAGAAATCTCCAGGTACTTTTGCTTTTCCACAAAGATTCACAAATAACATGTCTTCTTTGATCAATACCTGAGCTTTAACAAGAAGCATTTCTCCCTCTTAAGCTGGAAAAAGATTCACTGGAACCCTCCTAGTGAGGGCATCAAGAAGCAAGCAGCTGCTAAATAAGGAAAGGCAAACGAAAAACTCCTTTGCAATGCAAGCAATCCATACTACAGTAGAAAATTCAACAGGTAAAACCCTTCATTTCCTACAAGCTTTCTAAAACCACTTTATTTTATCTTATACAATCATAACAGCCACATAAACACTCTCTCTACTTGTTTATTACGATAAGACCAACTAGGAAGCAGCGTGCACCGGGTGCTGCCCAGGAAGAGGCCTCAGGTGGGGGCAGAGCACCTGCACAGCTCCTCACAGGCAGCGTCGGTCTGGACCTCGCTGGTTTTATTCCGGTGCATCAAAGCTCCAGGAGAAGAGAAGCAGCCCCGACAAGCCAAGGCAGCAGAATCACAGACTACGCCGAGTGGGAAGGGACCCATCAGGATCCCCCACTGCAACTCCTGGCCCCGTGCACAATACCAAGAATCCCACGATGTGCCTGAGAGCGTTGTCCGGACAACAACATAACGCCTCTTTTTCACCAAACACCCGGAAAAACTTGAGAGAAGCTGCCTCCAGCCATCTCATCGCATGAGTCTGCAGGACGCGGGCACGGAGGGGAGCGCCGAGAGCCGAGGAACGGCCCGGCCCCGGTTCCGCGGCTCTGCTGGCCCCGGGCAGGAGCTGGGAACGTTCCCGAAGGGAGCGGCGAGCGCTCCCTGCCCGGCCGGGCTGCCAGCGGACAGGGATCGCCCACGGGACAGCCGGCCAGGGCGCCGGGGCCCCGAGGCCCTGCGTGAGGTGGCACCAGCCCGCGCGATCCCATCCGCCTCGCCGCCTGCAGAGCGCCGGCGGGGCCAAGGACGGCGGGACCCCCGTCCCCGCTGCCCGGGCGCAACTTCGGGGCAACTTCTCCCCCCACACGCCCCTTCCCCCGGCCGCGTCGCTCACCCCCAGATGACATAGTTGGTCTTGACATTCTTGGGCCAGGAGAACTCTCCGAAGATCACCTCGTCGCCCTTGACCACGATCTCCTTCTTCTGCGTGTTGTACTGCCGCAGCACGCTCAGCACGTCCGCCATCTTCGCCCGGCCGCCACCGCTCCGGCCGCCGCCGCCCGCCGCAGGACCCCGCCGGCGCGCCCCGGGCTGCCCGCCGCGAACGCCTGAGCCAACGCCGCCGCGCCGCCTACTCGGAGCGACGCGGGACGCGTTACCACGGGAGCGACGTGGGCCCGCCCCGGGGGGCGGGGCCAACCGAGCGGGAGGCCACGCCCCTTCGCCTCACGGCGGCCGTGCTCCTGCTGCCGCCCTCATGGCGGGGCGGCGTGTGTGGGTGTTGCTGTCTCCCTCCTGAGCGCTCAGAGCTTTCTTGTGTTCTATGTGAAATTAGAGCCTTTTCACACCACCACTACTTCTCTTCTCTGGAGCTCTGATGCTCCCGGGTGTCCGCCGAGTCACGGCGCGGGGCGCGCTGGGATGGTTTGGGTGAGGGTAACGAGGAGTTTTGAAGAGGTTTTAGTGGGTGCTGGAAGGGGGTTGGTGGTGCTAACGGGGTTTTAGGGGGGCTGGGATGGACTTGACGATGCCAATGGGGTTTTACAGGGTGCTGGATGGAATTGGAGACGCTAACGGAGTGTTACAGGGTGCTAAACACAACTAAAAATTGTTTCGGGGATGTTGAGGTTTATGGGAAGATTGGGGATGCGAGAATAGTATGTGCTGCACTGGGAGGAGTTTTGGTGGGGCTAAAGGGGTTTTAGAGGGTGCTCAAAGGGATTTGGGGTTCTAATGGGGCTTTAGCGTGTGCTGGGAGGGGTCTGAGAGGGCAAAAGTGGATTTGGAGGTGCTGAGGAGGATTGGGGGCGCTGGGGTGGTGTGCTGGGGTACTAAGAGTGGTGTTAGTGACACTAAAACGGTTTTAAAGGGCCCTGAGAGGGGTTTGGGGGTGCTAAGAGGGTTTTATGTCATTGCAGCACGTGGTTGGTCTCAGCTGGGACAGCTCGGACACAGGAATACCTCAGGGCAGCAGTGTGAAAGGACCAGAGGGAACAGCAGGAAGCAGCAGCAGTGAAGTCTATGCTGGACATCAGAAAAAGGTTCTTCACACAGAAGGTGGTCAGGCTCACCCAGGGTAGTGGTCGTGGTCCCAAGCCTGCCAAAGTTCCAGAAGCTTTTGGGCAATGTTTTCAGACACATGGTGGGATTATTGGGGTGTCCTGTGCAGGGACAGGAGCTTGGCTCCTTGATCCTTGAGGGTCCCTTCCAGCCCAGGGTATTCTGTGATATTCTATGATTCTCTCAGGCACTGTGCATACATCTGACTCTGCAGGCTGGAGAGAAAATCTCCTGTAACCTGGATATAAATCTGGGTTTTAAAAACATAGAAAGGCCTCTGCTTTATCAATCACAAAATATCCTTTAATTCTGATACAAATAAGCCATAGCAAAATAAAGGTCATTAGGAAAATGTTGCCTGTAAATGTGAAGAAGGACAAACAGTAATGCCATGGAGCAGATCCTAGGGTTACCTTGCAGAATCTGGGATCTCAGAGCTCAGTTTACTCTGTTTGCTCACCTGAGCAACTGCACAGCTGCAGCTGGCACGTGCTCTCTCCGTGTTCCAGGTTAATTTCTTGTGCTCAAACACACAAAAACTGGGAGCACAGCATTCCCAGCAGAACCAAACAAACTGGTACCCCTGGGGAATACTGATTGCAGGATTTGAGGCCCCAAAGCAAGCTCTTATCATGACTTATTTTAACCTTTGATGCTCATGATTTTCTTAACACCCTCCAACACTGGCAGAAAACATTATTCCATCTTAAATTTGCAAAAGGCAGAATTGGGTCATTTTTCTTCTTGTAACATGTGCTGAGACTAACAGACTAAAAGCCAGCAGCCTATAGAATTCCCTGTTTCAATATATTAGTGATATCTCCATCTGTGTCAGAACAACTCAGCATGCAGAGCACCACAAGTGTATTTAAAACAATTCAGATATGGTATTGAAATAGTCTAGCACACAAATATGTACCACAACACCCAGTAACATGGTGAACTATACCAATCACTGCCAGTATTTATTTGTCAATGCATACAGAGCAATATTTATGTGTTTAGAAGACAAAGCCATAATGAATAAACAATATAATTTCCTGAACTGGATTTAGAATTTTTACGGGAGCTACAGCTCATGAAAATTGGAACAGGACTTGAAATGCTTGCAGCGGGCCAAATCTCATTTCCATGCCTCATCCAAAACCCCAGTGTATCCCCTAAACCAGTGCTACCTCTTCAGAAACACAACCTGTACATCTGCTGCTCCACAAGTAATGCTTCTTTTCAGTGAGGCACACAGTCCCTGCATTACAATGACACCAGAAAGCCCCTCATTTCAATTCTGCTCCAATCTGCTGCTCAGGGAGCAGGAATGGTGCAGTGCACAGTCAGCTGCACACATGGCTGCAAAGAGATTTATTTTCAAGTTTCCACAAAATGTTGCAGTTCTGGTTTCCTTTTTCATTTAAGATTGCCTTCACTGGGGAGAACACTGAAAAAGCAAGCTGAGCAGGGAGTGTGTGCATTGGCAGTAGTCCAGCAGGGACAAGTTGGCTGCACCCTTAGGAGCAGGATCCCTGCAGGAGCTCCGTGTGCTGCTCTGGGAGGAGGGAACAAAGCAGGGAGCAGCATGGAGGGAGTTTGTCTCGCCCTGCTGAAATCAATGCAGATATGAAACAAAGGATGGAGCAGCAAGAGGTGCTGTGGTCATGCTCTGGCAGGACCAATGCAGGTAGCAGGAGCTAAGCCAAAGGAATGACCCAAACCATGACCCAGCTTTGGGTCAGTAACCCCCATATGTGATCTTGACTAAAATCAAACTGCACTTAAGCGGGAAATTGTGTCAGCCCTAACTTCACCTGCTCCTGTCACTCACTGAAAACAATATAAATACAGCTTTGGTGGTGAGGGAGGTCAGAGACTCCATCTCAGTATCCTGGCACTGTCAGAGGGCTGTACCTGCCTCCTCCCCACAGGGACACCTGCAGGGTAAGACTCCAGCTCAGCTATACGGGGTGCTTGCTCAGGAAATTCAGAAAGCCAGCCTGTGTTTGTGATCATATCTTAGTGCTACTTGGGCATGTCTCAACTGAAGGTGCTTGTGGCTGGCTGTATTGTTCGTATTTCATGTGCTCACACACACTTCTGTACACAGGGTACTCACAACCAGCACAGAACCAGAGAGCAGGCAAGGTTGGAAGTAACTCCATCTCATTCCAGTGCCACACCAGCTCTGCACGTCTGCTGCTGAATTGGCCACGGCTCAAAGGCATCATAGGTAAGTTCATTTAAGATTAATCAACATCCAGAAAGAAAATACAAAGACACATCACGCATGAACACAGATTCCCTTTTTTTACGGCTACATGTGAGCAAAACCAAACCGCTACTGCATTTCCTTGCAGTATTTTTTAAAACATAGAGCTGAGCACTGAACAGTGATCCAGAGGACAATTCACCCTCTCAACTAAGAGGGGGATAGAAAAGTTTCTCCACTACTGAAATATTTGTGCAGACCCCAGAGGGCATTCCACAGAAGTGCTCTGCCAAGGACACATATTTGACCAGGCTCCACAGCAAGCTGTGTGGGGATGAAATACCAGAATATTGCTGAACAGCTTTTACTGGGTAGACTGAGGAAATAAAAAAAGCCTCTCCACATAAAGTAAAACCTTCACTACTTTTTTTCCCAGGAGCCACTAAAAACATTCCACACATTACATGATTAGCCAACTCTGCTAACACAGTTTCCCAGGTACCAGGAGGAGTTCTTCATCCCCTATACATTATTTACTCCATTCCCAATGCTCTTGTTTAACAGGTCAGTTTCTGACTGAAGAGGTGCAAGGAGGAAAGAAAGGTGAGGAAGAACAGGCAACAGAAACAGAGGAGATTTAAAGTAAGTTTTACACTGGACAAAGCAAAGGCACCACCAAAACTCCCGCATCTGGAAGCCGGCCGGGCAGGAGACCAAATGTCCCCAATTTCCCCAGCACCAGGAGCAGCTCTGGGACCTCCGGGAAATCCAGCCCTTCTTTACACCTCTGCTGACCCCGTGCTGGGAAAGCTGCCCCATCCCATGCTGTCCCTGTGC
>PYHW01009726.1:3092514-3114902 GCA_013186435.1 Turdus rufiventris | reverse complement strand
CGCGGTGTCACACGCGGTGTCACACGCGGTGTCACACGTGTGTTGTGTGGCTGTCGCCGCGCCCGGAGCGTTTCCCGTGTAACGGCCCCGCCGGGCTGTTCCGCAGCCGCTCCCGTCCCGCTGCTCCCCTTCCCCGCAGGCACCCAAGGAGCCGCGGGGCTGCAGGTGCTGCGGCTCAAGTGAACTTGCATGGGGAGCTCAGTTAAATATCCAAGCGAAGCAGGTAATGTGGCGTTTCTTTGAAGGCTCGAATATCTGACTGTCACTTCTTTTTAGTTCTAGAATGGGGAACAGCCACACCGCTTCTGTAGGATTGTCTAATGATGCTGCTGTGAATCAAATACAGGTAGCATTATTTATGTTGCTTTTACTGATTTTTAGCATTTATAAAAGCCAGTTACTTCAAACCCTTTCTTATTTATACAAAGAAATAGTGTAAATAGTTCTGCCTGTTGAACCTGTTCCTATGTTTATTATGGTTATCGAGCTGTGCTGGCAGTTTTGTTTATCCACAGCCCTGGAACCTGATCTTCCTAGGCTGTAATAAAAGACCCATTCTATGGTTTTTTAAGACCTCTACTCAAATTCAGTGTTGCTGTCGACACTGGGGAGGGAACTTTGTAAAATTACTGATACCAAGTTAATTATTTCTAAGGATTTAAAAAAAAAATTACTGAAAGTAAATGATAGTCTGAAATCCCCTTGAATTTAAAGTGATGAGGGTATATCTTCCACCCACTGCTTTTGGTCACTCTGCTTGCCACTGGCACATCCCAAGTGCCTTACAGACAGAGAAAACTGTCCCAAGTAACTTAGGGGGATGCAGGGTTGGGCAGCCTGCAGAGTAGAGTTGTACCACACATCCACCATCCTTGTGCTCAGTTTGGAGCCAGGTGCAGGTCAAACCTGCCTTCAGAGGTGCCAGCAGAGATCTTCCTGTGTTTGCTACTCTAGCAGCAGGTTTTAACTTGTGTATTACTTATATGACTGTTCAGTGGTGTCCAAAGTGCTTGGGCTTGAAGCTCGCTGACTTCTAACTCTCTTCTGAGCACGCAGGACATTGTTTCACACAACTGTGTGGTGATTTTCTCTAAAACAACGTGCCCATACTGCAAAATGGCAAAAAACCTGTTTGAGGGTTTGAATGTGAATTACACAGCTGTGGAACTGGACGTAAATACAAACGGGAGCCAGTTGCAGGATGTTCTGGAACAGATGACTGGTGGCAGAACAGTGAGTACATTCTCTTACACAGAACAAGAGCTTGGGCTACACACACCACTCTTGGGTTAGATCCATGGCAAATCCTTAATTGTTTTGTGGCAGTTAAATTTGGGATACAAGCTCCTAAATACTGCAGGACTGTCTCTTCTTCTAGAAGCTCTCTGGCTCTCCCTCAGAGTTGAGCTTTTGCCATACTGCCACTGAAATGATTGAAGTATCCATGCCATTTTTCATTTGTATATTTAAACCATTGTGTTTATCACTTGTATTTTATTTTACACAGTCTCACTTGACGCAATTACTGGAATTTATTACAATCACCCACACAGTGACTTCATCCCACTTTCAAGGGGCATGTGAGGTTTCCCATCTCTGTAAATACTCTGGAGAAATATGGATTGTACACTAATATTATACACACAATAATTGTGTGTACTGGAGTCCACGTGGGCTTGCTTGACTATTTACCTTTTTTCCAAGAAGTAACTAATACAAATTTTGTTTTCTTGATAGGTCCCACGAGTGTTTATCAATGGGACTTGTGTTGGAGGTGCCACAGATACTCAAAAGCTTCATGAGGAAGGCAAACTGCTTCCTTTAATTCATCAGTGCCAAATGAAAGCAAATTACTGAGCAACCATCTCCAGCTTAGCTTCGTCTTCCTTTGTATGAACAGAATTTCAGATGAATGGAGAAGATCGCAGACACACGGCACAAGCTGCACTCAACAACTTCAAACCATGGCTTTCTGAATTACAATCACTCTGACAGACTTTATGGACTTGGTGAATTACTTGGTGTCCTTGCCTCAGCTTCCCCACAACCCAGATGGTCATTAGCAAACATTATGTAACTCTTGGGGTTCTTAGTGAGACAGTGATGTCATTCCATGGTGATTACATCCTGCTCCAAGGAAGTCCAGGCTCTGCGAAAACAATCCTGTGGGTTTTGCTGCACTTTAGTTTGCTTTCTAGCTTTGTCTCAATAAATTGTCGGTTTAATTTAATGGTTTCATTAAATATAATTCTTGTCAGTCAAACTGAAGTGTAAAGCAAACCCAGTTTGTAGTGATATTGGTGTGTGCACGCCTGCCTCTCTTGTATTCCAGTGCCTGATAACCCAGCTCCCTAAGTGTGTGTCCAACGGAACAGAAAAGGGAATAAAGATTCTGGCAGCTTTAGAGAGTGACAGCTTCCATCATTACTGTGCACTGTGAGGTGTCAGTCTGTACTGCCATCCAGGCATGTCCTTCCACGGGGCCAGGCAGCTCGGGCACTCCGCTGCAGCTGCACACCAGGGTACAGCCAATGCAACAACAGCATGAAACCTAAGACCACGTGAAGCAGGTCTAATATGCATAGAGTTTATTTAGTACTTAAGTTCTACAGTCAGAATGCAGTTTACTAGCCACTTTAACTTTCAGTTACATGTCTAAGAGAAATTACTAAAATTCCATAGTTTCAGTACAATGTACATCCAAAGCCAGACCAGGCAATGCCAAGACTCTTGGTTATTTCAAAGAAGTTCATATGCAAGTAGAAAATTATATCCCATTCTTCAGTTAAAGGGGCCATTACAGAACCAAAGGTGCACGTATTAGAATAAAATCATTAGTCAATTAATTTTTTACTCACTTTTTGTGAATTAAGACTCCTGTTATTTCCATTGCTTTCAGCATTGCATGTACCTAAACTACTTTTTCCCCTCAAGGGAAAAAAAACATCAATCTTTAATTCCAGCTAACTAGGATGGCAAGAGTATCATTTAAACTTGACAGCTTCATTTTTGTGATGCAAGTTTGAACTAAGTTTAAACTGCATCATTTGTAGAAAGTCTTCAGTATACAGTTGTGCATCTTCAATATGTAATCAGCTAGTTCAACACACTGACCTTGTTTCATTTTAATTATTGCAGTTGACTGTATGGTGCTAGGACACAGTAATCAAGGTAAACACACAGATGTGCATCTCTCTGAAATTACACTTAATAAAGCAATTTATTTTGCACATACAGTCATATAAGAATACCAAGTATTCTTTTTCTCTGTGCAGAATTCTTCAGCCAGTGATGTTTTTACCAGAAGCTTAACAAAAACTTTGTCCCCAAAGCTGATAAACCCATCACATAAAAATAATAACAACAGTATGAAAAGGAATTTTTGAAATACCTTTTCATTTTGTTCCCTGTTTAGAGGCTTCCTTTTTTAACCAGTAGTCTAAAATACCCCTTTGAGTTCCAAGTTGTGGAAATGCCAGGGCATTGTCACTTCAGACAAATTCTCTTGCAGCTGCTGAAACAAGCTGTGTGCCTGCAGATGCAAGCGAGTGCCCCATCATTAAATAGGATCTAGCTTAAGGCACCCAAAGGGTTCGTTATATTTCTTTTAAACCGTATTAAGGCTTCCCATCCAACAGATTTTTCATTGTGTACAATTTCACAGAAAGTAGCAGCAAGACAGTGCCTTTATTACTGGATGGCACAAAGCCATGTTATGCTTAAGCTAATTAAACATGATATGGCAGTTAAAGTGTGGTTATCATCTTGGAGGGAAAAAAAGAAACAAAAAATATCCAACCAAAGTTAACAACCTCAAGAAGAGTAATTAAAAATTTCCATTTTTCTCCCCCCAGCACTGTCTCCAGGACAAAGCTGTTTATCTTAAAATATGCTTGTCCTGGGATTTAAATATTAAAAATTTATCCACTAATAGATCTGGATACCTGCTCATCCATCTTAAATCCCATGCTTCTAAGAAGCAGAAGCTGGAAACAAACACTGAGTTTTTTAACAAAGCACACAGAGCTGTGAACGTGCCCATGTGTTGCTTTTTAAATACAGAATTATTTTAAAGAGTAGAACTGCACTTTTACAGGAGAATGAAAAGACATTTTATTTGTAACTAGTTGTGCTTAACTCTTAAGCTGGTAACATCAGGAAAACAGCTATTTCTATTCATTATTTGTTAACGAAGCGTTTGTAAAAGTTCTCAACATACCACATATATATGCAAATATATATATATTTCAACTTAAATTCAGAATGCAGAAATACCTAAAGAAACCACGCTTTGCAGTATCAAAATCATAAATCCAGATATGTAAGCACACATATTTAAAGACACCATACCTTCTGCTGAAATTAGCTAATCTTTTATGATTTCCCTCAGAGCAGCATATCCATAAAACACTGTCCTGGTCAGTGTTTTACCTTTTCCCCACAACTCCCTGTTGCTCCCCTGTGTCATGGCAGAATGAAATCTCTACCATTCCACCAAGAAAGTCATTAGAATAGCTGCTTACAGCATATCTGTGCACTGCAAACCACTGCAGACAGCACAATAAACCTAGAAACTGGTGGAATTTCTTAAAAACTAAAGGAAAGGATTAAATGCACAAGACAGACAAATGATTCTTCTCTTAGGTTTACTTCTATAGCCTATTATTCAAAGACTCTCTAGTCAACACTGCAAAGAAGCTGCCTGCTTATCCAGAATATTAATTTAAATGTTTTCCCAATTCTGCATGACAGCAGCTTGATACTATTTAAAAGAACGAAAAGTTTCAAATCACTAATTCTAGAGAAAAGTTTTACATTTGTAAAGCCAATTGTAAGAGGTTAATTTTTTCAAATAAACCTATTCACAGGCAGATGCTGGATTTTTGTAATAAAGTATACTTTTGTCACTGATTTTTACACAGTTTTACCAAAAATCTGACAGATACAGAAAATTAGATGTTTTGTAAGAGATTTATATAACTAAAGAAGAAAAAAAATTAATTACTAAAAACCTTTAATACTATGCCATCAGTTCTCGTGCAGGGAGCTAAGTGAGCACACTCAGTGACAGCAAGAAGGCAGAAGAACAGCGGCAAAAATGTAAAAAAAAGGAATGGGTGACAGCTTGTGAAAAAAGATTCAAGTATAGGCCTGAGGTGACAAGATGGAGAAAAAAAAACCCCAACACTAACAGAGAAAAGGGTACAGCAAAAGAAGAAACAAAACAAATTGAAACAAAACTCAAGCTTCTGTTGCGATCCCTGTGAGTTCAGGACAGAGTTAAGCAGAATTTGCAACGCAGACAAATATTTTCATAGTGTTTTTACAGACAGAGCCATTATTAAAATACATTTCCCAAACTGCTGGTGTGTTTTTAAACCAAGAATATGTACTTTGTTGAATAGCCTTCTAAAGCCATACCTGTTTATGGGCACCAGTTAACAACAGCAATGTAAAAGAGCAACATAAACCCCTTAAGAGTTATGTTTACCTAACAGGTTTAGCAGTGGTTTTAAGCAGCAAGGTATTTTAGTGTTATTAGCAGTTATTAGCAGCCTGCACACAGTGGGCATTTAGACTGGCTCTGCTGACCTCAGAACTACACCTGCCTTTAGACTTCTCTCTTTTGAAACACACAGGACTGCAATCTAATTCTACAAGCACCTCAAACTCTCCTACTCCCTGCTCCAGGTCTAAAATTCCTGACATGAAATTCTATTTCTTGGCAAAATTCTTATTATCGTTATTGAATTTATTATACAATGTTGATGTGCTCACTGCATTATTTTTAAAAACTCGAGCGCCTCTTGCCCTCTCCACAATGTTGTCTCCCTTCCATGAAGAGAACTGACCTTGAATCTTCATTCCTTACAGAAGAATGTTTCTAGCTTCTAGCCACAACGTGCTTTTCTTCTTTCCTAAAGAGCCTGAACGTTACAGTCTTCTACACAACGGTCTAATGCTCCAGACTACAGCTGCACTCTGCATTTAGACCCTTTTGAATTCAGTATTTTCAATACAATTAACTAGCCTTAAACTTGTCCCTGCTCAATGTTTACTGATAAACTGCAGGGCACAATTAATTATAGCCCCTGTTCTGCTTCTCCAGTCAATGTTCCTCCAATGCAAAGACCACTATTAATTTCAGTCTCCTTTTGGTGAAAAGGTAGGTTGTGTTTGTTGTACACTGAACTAAAGCTTAAGCTTAGTAATTTTGTCTTAGCTCACTTTTTTATTCTTTTTGAAGCATTACAGTTATTGTTTCCTCTTTACATGTCTAGATGTTGCTTTGGAAATTACCAGTTTCATAACTAAAGACTAGAAACAGGACAAATCCATCTTATGGCAAATGAGCCATGCTGTCCCCTAAAATTCAGTGTATGGGCAGATAAAAAAGATCCAGTCTATGGACAAGGAACATGCAGCATCATTCTTCTATGCCCCTTACTAGACAAGAACGGCAAAACCAGAAACTCCCAGAAACAAAGGTCCACATACCGTAAAATTTCAGCTGTCAGCATTTACTTTCACTTCCCCTCCCTGTGCAAGTCTTGCAGGAGGATCAGATGGCAGCGGGGTCTCATTGGTGCTGGTTTTACATCCCATAAACCCCTGACAAGGTGTTTAGTCCAGAGATACTGTAAAAGTTTAGGAGCATATTCTGTACCCCAGCAGGGATGACTAGCTTTAAGCATTGGTCACAGCTATCCAGTGTCAACAGATACAGGGGTCTACAATTTCTATCAGTCCTACTGAAAAGTTCATCTTGATTTCCACACTCTAGTTCAAGGAATTGCATTTTAAACTGGACTGCTTCCAAAGATGCAACACCACTATAACCATACATTTAAACTGTTAGTAACTACTCTAATTTTTATTTGCAATAAATTTACTTGAAAGTTACTTGAAACACCTGTTTTTTCATTTTATATTTAGTCCAAAATATTTCCTATTACTTCACAAATACCACTCCAAATAAGAAAAAGTACTTGCAAAAGATACTTATCTATCAGTTATTTTTGACATCTCTATCTTAGAAGGAAACACCTAATCAGATGTTTGACTATTGTGTCATTTAAAATGCATTACTACCAAACCCAACCCCAAAACATCAGTGCATTTACTTGAAATAATTATTAACAAGTATTGAGCAAACGAGTTTACTCCCCATATTCACGGTGTCTTGTTTAGACACTAAAAACGATACGCAATTTTTCATGAAAAATGGCTGATTTTCTTTTTGCAAACCCGAAAGTGCTGTGTGTTAGCTTTTGTAGGAACACTTGGTTTGTTCTAGAACTCACCTGAGGAGCTGGTGGCAGCCCTGTGTCTCCAAGCATTCTGTCAGAGCAGTGGTAACTCAGGAGTAACTTACATTCACGTTGGCTGAAAGGCAACACTCTACCCAGCAGTTCCCAAACCTGCTTTATGTCAGGAAAGGCTTCCCTCACTTGACTGATTATGCATTAAGGGAGAGTGTACGTAAGTTAGCAGAATACCTTCAGTAACATGTAAAATCCTATTTTAGCACCAAAAGAGATATCTCAGCTACAGAATGTAAGCTTTGAATTTATAATCACTAAGAATGAGGCATAATGAAAAGTGCTACAAGTACCAAAAGTAGAGTAGGAACTTCAATTTTACATTTAAAAGCTTGGGTTTTAGGCAGAAAAATATGGTCTTATTTGTCATTTACCACTATGGGTAAACATGATATTTTTATAAATCATAATTATTTTCAAATGAACATCCAATTCACTGTTTAAAACAGTCTGCATTAGCATAAAAGAGACTGAAGTACATATGTTTTAGAGGAAGTCATAAAAGCATCACTAAAAAACCTTTCAAATCTTGTAAGACTGATCTACTAAAGAGATCTTTTAACTTCCCCCCTATACACACATAGAAAACACAGAATTAAATACAAATACACACAAACTGCTATCAATTTCTGTTCCAAAAAGGTAGAATACTCACTGGCTTTCTCTTTGTCACACTCCTACTATCAGACAAAAAAATAAAAAACTAAAAATAAAGAATCCAGTTTCACTCACTTCCTAAACAAGATTTTATGAACATGAAGGAGGACAACTGTACAGTTCATAAAAGTTTTTAAGAATTGGTCACTATAAACTGGAGGTAGTTTTGAAATATGTTAGCTTGAATTAATTTATTAAATCAGAAGTAATACTAATCTACAAAAAGATTTTAAAAAATGAAATACTCTCCTGTTAGGAAGATTGTTTCTGAGTCGTTGAATACATTCTTTTGAAAAATTAAAAAAAAAAAAAAAAAGTAGTTTTTTGTTTCTGGTAGTTCCCACTCAGCTTTGGTGAGCAGGCCAAGACACATGCACTTGTTAATCTTGCTCACTGAAGGTGTGCTGATGCATCTTGAAGTTGTGACAAAGACTGAATGTGAGATCCCAGTCATTTCCAAGGTCTTTTTCTACTTAAAACAGTTTTTAGAACTTCCTGTAAAGTGTTGGAATTCTAAACTAGTGCTTCTCAAACAGTACTGTGCAGAAACTGCCCCTCAATTTATCTAAAGGCATATTCCCTCCTGAAAATCCAGATGATAATCCAGAGAGAAAAAGATTAGCATGAGCTCTTGCACTTTCAGTTTTATCAGTATAAAATGTCCCTGGGTAACTTTTACACTGTATCACAGTCACATGGTCTCAATACATACCAGAAAAAACTTTGTTTGTAGATTTTAACTGTAACCATGGAAACCACTGAGCACTAGTAACACTTAAAACACAAATATTTTTAAAAGTCCAAAGAAAAGTCCCTCTCAATGAAGTTGCTGGTAAACTGCCATTATTTAAAATACTAAGCCCATTTGTTTCCAGCCCCATTCTAAAAGTAATTAATGAATTTATTCTTGCAAATAAGCATTCCACAGCAATGGGGGAAATTAAAAATCTCTCCGTATTTATAGTCCACTTACTATAAAAGAAATTAAATTATATACTATGTAACCCTGTAAGCTCTTTTAGCCAACTTCTCACTGCTATTTTAACTTGTTTGCAGCAGGAAAAAAATAGAGATTCCTCATCTGCTTTTCTTGTTTTCCCTTCAAGAAAAGCTAATGAAGAATCACAAAATCATAAGGGTTGGAAAAGAGCTCTTAAGCTCGAGTCCAACCATCAACCCAACACTGACAGGTCCACCACTGAGCCACGTCTCTAAGCACCAGATCCACATGGTTTTGGAACACTTCCATGGATGATAATTCCACCACTTCCCTGGGCAGCCTATTCCAATGCTTGGCTGCAAACAGGATTTGAGCCTCAGCAGTGCCAAGTAAAGAGGGACAATCCATTCCCTGGTCCTGCTGCCACTCCTGATCCAAGCCAGGATGCCCTTGGCCTTCTTGCCCACCTGGGCACAGCTGGCCAAGTTCACCCACTCCTGACCAGCATCCCCAGGTCCTTTCCCACTGGGCAGCTTTCCAGCCTGAAGCATTACATGGGATTGCTGCGACCCAAAGGCAGGACCCAGCACTTGGCCTCACTGACCCCCATAAAACTGGCCTCAGTCCATGGATCCAGCCTGTTCAGATCCCCCTGCAGAGCCTTCCTGCCCTCCAGCAGATCAACTCTTTGGCTCACCCTGGCATCATCTGCAAACTAAGGGTGCCCTCGATCCCCTTGATCAGCCATAAAGACACTGAACAGGACTGGCCCCAACAGTGAGCCCTCGGGAGCACCACTGGTGACCAGCCAGCAGCAGGATGTGACTCGGTCACCACCACTCTCTGTGCCCAGCCATCCAGCCAGTATTTTACCCAGCAAACAGTGCACCTGGCCAAGCACACGCTTCTCCAGGAGAATGCTGAGAGAAACTGTGTCCTAGGCTTTGCTGAAGTCCAGGTCAATCACATCCACAGCCTTTACCTCATCCACGAGGGAGGTCACCATTCACAGGAGATCAGGTTGGTCAGGCAGAACCTGCCTTTGATAAAGCCATGCTGCCTGGGCCTGATCCCTGGCTGTCCTGCATGTGCTGTGTGATTAAGATGATCTGTTTCATAACCTGCCCTGGCACCGAGGTCAGGCTGACAGGCCTGTGGTTTTCTGGATCCTCCTTCCAGCCCTTCTGCTCCATGGGTAACACACTGGCCAACCTCCAGCCATCTTGGTTAGCCAGGATTCATGACAAATGGTGGAGAGAGGCTTGGGTGGATTCCTTCTGACCCCATGGACCTTTGAACATTTAAGTGGAGCAATAGTCACTGTTTCCTCCTGAATTACAGGGACTTCATTTTGTTCCTGGTCTCTGTCTTCCCAAGGACAACTGGTTTGAGTATTAAAGACTGAGGCAAAGAAGGCATCAAGTACCACAGCCTTTTTCTCATCCTTTGTGGCAATACTTCCCCTCACATGCAATAAAGGATGGAGATTCTCTCCTTGGCCCTCCTTTTGTTACTGATTTGTAAAAACCCTTTTTGTTATCTATTATAGCAGTGGCCAAATTAATTTCTAGCTGGGGTTCCACTTTTCTAACTTTCCTGCATAACCTAACAACTTGCTTGTAGTCCTCGAGAGCATCCTGCCCCTTCTTCCAAAGGTCTTTTTTACCTGAGTTCCAGTGACAGCTCCCTATTTAACCAGGTCAGTCTTCTTCCGCACTGGCTCATCTTTCAGCACATGGGGACAGCCTGTTCCTCCATCTTTAGGATCCTTGAAGAATGTGCAGCCTTCCTGGACACCTTTTCATTCAGGATTTTTTGCAAGGGACTTTCTGAATCCTAAAAGGCCAAGTCTGGTCTCTGGGGCTCCTCAGCTTCCTCTACACCCTCCTCAATGACTCCAAGGTGGTGCTCAGCACTCTGGAGGTGATCCACCTGCTTCCTGGCATTGCTGGTCTCTGCTGCTGCTGATGTTCTGGGAGACAAGAAGCTGGCCATCCTGCAGTACAACCCCTGCTCCTGGCTGATGAAGGCAGCATGTCCTCAGCAGGTGCTGCTGCAGCAGGGGTACCGGCAGCAATGGAACTCCAAAGTCCACAAGGAGCTGGATAACTTTGTGGCCCTCTTCACCTACCCTACTGAGGAGCTGGATGTGGCCAAGCTGGTGTCTGGGGTGACTCCAGCACTGGTGGAGAGCAAAAGTAGGGTCCAGCATGGTGACATTAAGTGTTTGCTGTGGTAGTGTCTTCCTTGGGCCCAAGCAAAATCACCCTTCTCCTCAAGGCAGTGGTGCTGTGGAACTTGAGGTCTACAGGGATGGGATAATTCATGTGGTGCAGGCCAGGATAGGCAGGAAGACTTTGGTGAAGCCCAGGGACCAAGGGTTTGTAAAGTATACTGTGGTCCTGCCATCATCCTATCGTAACAGGGGGTCCTGTTTACCCCCTGGAAAAGATCCAGGCTGGCCTGCAGAATTCAAAGCACAGTTACTGTGGTTATCACACAAGCGATGATGCTTTTAGCAGCTCCAGCTCACACAGAGCCCAGGGTGGTCAGGGACTTAAGTCCAGCTAGAGTTTTGAGTGTGTGTATAGGAAGAAACCAACTGCCTTGGGAAAATGAGCATGCTGGTTACAAGGAAGGCGGCTGAGGAATGGAGATGCCTTCTGAAGGGGCATGGAGCAGGGCTGCCAGCTGTGCTGCAGGACTCTGAAGGGTGAATGACTGCACTGCCAGCCATTACCAGGAGTGTCCAAATGTGCTGTGTTCCTGCATGGCGCCAAGTGCCAGGGTGACAGCGGTGACATGTGGCTGCCTCCTCCAGTGGCAGGGGGATCATTGGCTACTGACAGTTAGCTTGACACCAGAGATGCAAGCGCTGAGTTTCTCTGAATCTGTTAGATTTGCATGAAAAAGTTCTGTTCAACCTTACAAATATCTTAGTGAGAAGCTCTAGTCAGAAATGCTTGAAGTGCCACCACCTCCGGTAGCATTCTGATATGTATACAGTATGCCATAAGCTAATAAAGTGTATTTGGCTGGGAGTTCCCAGGGTGAAATCTGCTGCCAGCAATGGACCCACTGGGAAGAGCAGATGCCTAAACTTAACTTAAATCAAATCCAAAGTGAAGTTTCGAATTACATCCAAGGCTCCCGTATCGAAGCCGCAGATATCCAACATTCCTCTGTCATCCGGGTCTGCGATCGTAAAACCATGGGAGGTCATTCCACAAACAACCAGCTTAGCAGGAATACCCATTTTCTAGAGGAAGGAGAGAAAAAATATCAAAACACATCTAGAGTAAAGCATGCGCACGTAGGCAGTAACTTAAATAAGCCAGAGTTCCAAATCTCGCTCGCATAAGCCACTGTCCAAAGAGCTGTACTGACAGAAACAAGGAACGCCAGAATCAGAACTGCAGGGTGCCTGTCAACACTGGAATGGCAGCCAACCTCACCTAAGGAAACCAACTTAAGGATTTTTGGTATTCATTTCACCTGGGTGGGAACTATGTAATGATTAAAGTTCATACACCCATGCCTGCCAAACATGTTTTTGATAGTTTAAAAAATAGTTTCTTTGAAGCATAAAGGATTTTTCGCTGAATAAATAAGGGTTTCCAATAGCAATGTGCTTGGAGAAGGTATTTTTCTTTGTTCTACCTGTAAAATTATGAAGCTGTACAGCTTAGAGCTGTCTCTTTAAAACACAATGGGCTCTCTTCACAAGATACTGTCACCTCATCCTCTTGACATGTGGCTTCATTACTTCATTGAAACTTTTTGACATCTACTGCAGACATCAGTTGAATTTAGCTCTGAGAGTCAAACAACATTCTGTAACAACTATAAAAACTTATTCCATCAATTATATGTGGGATGTAGAAATTCATACAGACCCCGAGTAACAGAATTTCATGGGACATTGCAGCACACCAAGCAGAGGGGTTAATTAAAAATCCTTTTAGCAATTCTGTAGTTTTAAATATGCACAATTAGTGCAATATGTGCACTAATTCTGCCTAACTGTAGTATTGATAAGTTTTTAACAATATATAATTATTTACTGAACAAAGACACAACCAGTCCAATCTCTAAAAGATTTTGGAGCTGGTACTTTGTACAGTATTTATTAATCGTAAACAGTCAGAAGCATATTTACCTCTCTGTACTCTGCAAGGGCCATTGCAGGAGGAGTATTCCCAGCAAAGGTCTCATTATCAGTAAATACAATGAAGACATCAGCAGCTGTCTGAGTTTTCTGAGCCCATATCATTGGAAGGGAACAATCAGTGGTACCCACTGGAATCTTACAGAGAAAAAAATAAATATAAATGGAACACATTATTACAGAAATCAACAAACCAAGGAAAAATTACTTTTGATATAAGCTTCCTGTTTTACCATATGGTACTAACAAAGAGGCTTTTTTGTTGAACTTGGTCATTTTATCTATGTTTCTTAAGGGTCTTCTTTTGTTGCAAATTTTTTTAATATTCTTCTCAAGCTAACTCATTGTGACCTAGTACTGCCATTCTAAATTGCAACCTTTAATATCCAGTAAATAATTAAATGAAATAACATTTGCTGTGTTTTCTCTAACTAAAACGCAACAAAAAAAATCCAGTCTTGTACTAGAGAGCTACAGATTAAACAAGGTAATAGAATTTATTACAAAGAAAATACAATTTAAATGCTGAGTTTTTTTTTTTTCTTTACATACTTCATACATTTTCACTAAAACTTGAGGTAAGGTCATGTCAGCTGTCACTGGACAAGGAACCATTTCATGTGAAAAGGCAACAACTTGGGAATCCTTCTCAGTCCGTGCTACAACCTGAGAAAGAGGGAGACAAAAATAATCCAGTTACATTCCTCTGAATTTTTAATGTCTGAGCTGAGCCATTCCCACCAACATACTGCATGACAAAAGCTTTTGCATTTGAGTCATCATGGTTCCTCATAAACAATAATGGTTCACTCTACACTTTAACTATTCTGTAATATTACTGCAAATAAACACTGCAAAAGAGCTGAACAACTGCTCTAACCACTGTAACTAAAGATACTTCCTTTTTTCTTCCCTCCTCTCTGACATAAAACCTTGACCATTTTTAAGGGCCAACAAAAGTTCAAGTCCTCTGCAATAAAAGCATACAACACAAGAAGCTTTGGAATACTAAACTGAGGGGAAAGCGATTATGAATAAAGGCGACATTGATAACTCAATCAGAGATAAGAATTATCCCAATATTTCTTAATCTAATCTGCATTTTTCTGTGAATGCTTCTGAAAAAATTGAAATCTGTAAGATAAAGTTATATGGTTTTGCTTACAGTAGCCATTTTATTATGGCTAAGATAAATGAAAAAGTTGCCCTCACCACTTTGATTCACAACAGAAACCAACTTCTTCAGACTGATGTTTCTGAGTATGGTTGCTAGCAGCTTTCAGCAGTGAGGCACAAGGTCACACCTTCTCCCAAAAAATATTGTAAGTAAGTTCTCTCTTGATTTCTAACCAGCTTTAGACACCTTTGTATCAGAAAAGCAATGCAAGCTGAAAACAATTATAAATAGAAGAAATTGAAATCCTCACCATACACATTACTGCTGCAACTGTGCTGGCACTGAGCACGCTGCCCAAAACCTTTTGTGTCATTGATGCACTAACATCAACTGCAATGACAAAGCGTTTTCCTGTTGGTTCCACTATCTGAAAGAATAAAAGACAAAAATATAACAGGTACACATAATTTATATATTAATTTCTTCTTCCGCTTTCACTCCTAAAGTGAGCATTTTGTCATTTTTCTGGGTAACATCAGGACAGTGCTGCTGCCAAAGTTTCAGAATTGTTACCCACCCCAGGAACTGTTCTCAATAAGCTTTCAGAAAACACAGAACCCTTAAAATTCTTAACAAATTGAGAACTATAATTACCTTGAAAGCTTTATAAAATGAGGCATCTAAAGCTTCTAAAATGTCTTCATCAGGACGCCACCAAAGCTTCCCTCTGTTTCCATGTCCAGCTTTATAGGTTTCTAATGCAACCAAAATATGGAAGGGATGTATTCTGCCCTACAAAATGGAAATAAAAGATAGAGGTATGAAAATTTAACCTCCTTAAAAAAAAAAGTAACAAACTAAATGTGAAAATAAGTCAATACTCCAAAAATCTCAGGTTTACTTTATGGTTACTTTGAATTTGTTAAATCCAATGAGAGTTCATGCAGTCTTTACACAGCTGTTGGATGAACTGATCCTTGTGGGTTACTGATAATGGACCTCACTCCCTCTCAAGAATCCTCTTATTAACACCAAATGGGATGTCATCACCAGAATTCTGGTAAAATTTTGCAGCTCTGTGATCATCCAGTGCTATTTTCCATCACTTACAGTAAGAGAAAGTCCCTGCCCCGCTGAAGAGAAAGGAGCTGAACAAAGAAAAGAACCAACTTAAAACTAGCTTTATACAAGATACGGTAACACTGGACAAGAAATTATTTTTGGAACATAGCATTACTTTTTCTCATGCTATAAAACACTCCAATATTTACAATTATACAATATATACAATGCACTCCATATATAAACTTAACTTATATAACCTTATCAACATTTTGTTATCTTTGTGTTTCAGTCCTTAATCACTGCCAGCATCAAAATTCAGTAAATCTGAATGCCTGTCCATTGTCTATCTTCCATCAAGGTATTGCACCATGATCTTTGCTCACCCTTCTCCAGTGCCTGTGTCTGATTAAGGAAGAAATCAGAGAAAAGGAGTTGTAGCAGGATGTGGAAAAAGGACTTGTGCTGCTGTGCTTAATTCAGTTCTGGTGCTGAAGAATTTAAGTGTCCTGATGTCAATCTTCCCAGCTCACAAAACTGCTGCTCAGGACATCTGTCCTCTCTATCTCTGACTAAATCCCTGAAAATTTTATCCTGTATTTGGGGAACCCTCCTACTTTCCTATCACTTTGATGGACAATAAAGCAATCAGAAAAGAGGGAAGTGTCCTTACCCATCTTGTTTTTCCCCTCAGCTGCTATGCTATTTTCTTAACTCACTTAAAAATTACAAGTCTGAGAAGAAACTGATGAACCCAACTAGCAAAGCTTGCCATAGTCCTATTTAAGAAAAGATCCAATAGCTGCCAATACATTTATTTTATCAACATGTTTCAGAAAGCAGGTGGGGAGCCAAATGAGAAATTATAAACAGAAGTTTTAAAATAAAGTTGCAGGTATTAAACTGCAGTTTTTAAATAGAATAAATGAAACATTAAAAATTTAAATCCACAAAGGCCGGCACTGATTACAAAGTTCTTACCTTTTTTAGCAGTTTCTCATTTCTCAGTTTTTCACATACTATTGCCACTTCTGAACCTCGTGGTTCAAGCACTGAATTTGCTGACAGCTTTCCTAAATTTCTCAACAATACAGAAATAGGCATCTCCTTGAGTAATGCCTTCCAAACCTATGATGAAAGAGAAGGGAAGCACAGAAAGAAAAGATTCTCAAACTACAAGAACAGTTAGCTGTACATTGAATA
Source organism: Turdus rufiventris (assembly GCA_013186435.1). Classification (NCBI taxonomy): domain Eukaryota; kingdom Metazoa; phylum Chordata; class Aves; order Passeriformes; family Turdidae; genus Turdus; species Turdus rufiventris. The sequence continues at coordinate 3,098,433 of PYHW01009726.1, read as the reverse complement.
AGCACATTTTTAAAAATATGTAAAAATATATTAAGATCTTAAATTTTTTAGATTAACTATTTGGGTAAATAACTTGAAAAACAGCATAAGGGCTATTTTTTAAAAGAAATCTAGACTTAGAACTCTGAACAGCATTACCCTATGGAGAATCCATACTTCTATGGAGAATTCAACTAAGGAAGTTTACCTACCTCTTTAGATTTCAGATGGCTTGTCAGGAGATGCTCTCTAACTAGACCATATTCCTCTATCAAATGAATAACTTCCAATTCATCTTTTGTGCGTTTTACTTTCTCCACAGCCTCCAGATACTTCAAGAGTTTTTCAGTCTCAGCAGAAACTGCTTTCTCTTTATAAGCTTCTTGGACATCTTTCCACCCCTTGGTAATATACTTAGTGACTATAGCAATTCCTGATGAAAAAGAAAACCATTTCTCAAACAGGATTACCATCTGAATATTGGCATTTATCATTCTAGCATGCAAATGAATTAGCAGTTTCATTCTCAGACCTGCCAAACACCTATTGAAAAGCTAAGCCACACACAGTTTAGAGCAGTACTTTTAATTACTGAATTAATCTCCTTAGAAGTAAGGAGCTTTATGTATTTGCTACATTGCCCAGAGATGCTGTGGATGCTCCATCCCTGGAAGTGTCCAAGGCCAGGCTGGATGGAGCTCTGAGTAGCCTGGGCTAGTGGAAGGTGTCCCTGCCATGGCAGGGGGGTTGGAACTGGATCATCTTTATGGTTCCACCCAACCCAAACCATTCTATTGTTTTAAGATTTGAAGTCAACAGATCTTCCCACAAAATGAAAAAATGTTATTTCATCATTTGTAAGCAAATAGGAACAAAATGAGGGAGTTGTGTTATCTTCTCTTAGCATATGGAAGAAAAGAAGGAGCAAACCCTGTTTACCTTGAAGATAAACAGGTCTGGTTTTGATATGAACATCCACGCTTTTAAGATGCAATTTACAGGATATCATCACTAATATTTCATCTACAAGGGCACTTGCGTTTCCAAAATACTTCCACAGAAAATATAAAAGGTTTAAAACACAGTACTTTCAGGTAAATAAAAATTTATTACCTTCACTGGCAGGTTTTAGGTGGGACAACCTCAGAAGATCTTTATGAGACCAACCACTTCTTTGCTTATATTTTGTAACTGCTAAAGCAAGAGTCATGCCATTCTTTCCATTGTACCAATCTGCAACAGCTTTCCTCAGAGCACGGCCCCACATGCCACATTTCATGCCCTCCTTCAGATCTTTTTTAAACTGGATGAAAGTAAAGAGATGGGTTGGTATGCAACACACCTCGGGGACAGCTTTAAACGCCGCTTGTTTTGTTTTGGCATCAGAACACTGCGAGCAAACTGCGAGGGCAAAGAGCAGGGGCTCCTGCTTTGCTGCTCTGCCCTCTTGACTAAACGCTTTGATTTCTTCAACAACTTGGCAGCCCCTGCCTTCTTCAATCATCCTTAGCAAAGCTTCTGCGTTTTCAAAGCCCAGCTTCTGCTCCTTGACGTGGTAAGCGGCGCCCTCGGAGCCGAAGCAGAGGAAATGCTGCAGCCGGGTGGTGTCGGTGAGGTGCCAGCCGGCACCGCTGCGCTCCGGCGCCTCGCTCGGGGGCTGCGTTCGGCTCTGCTCTGCCTCCATCCTTCACGCTGCCACAGGCCTGCTGCAACAACAACAACTTGTTAGAAACTATGGCTGACTGCTCTTTCAGCAAAGTAAATACGTGCTCTCTGAAAACTTAAGATTCTAAGTTTTCGTTCATAAATTTAATCATGGTGTACTCCAAGTGTGCAACAATACACATCACTGAGTTACAACGCGACCAGCTTACAGTCATTTCACGACTATAAGACGCACCCTTTTGACTAAAATTTTGCTCTAAACCCAAAAGTGCGCCTTATAATCCAGTGTGCCTTATATATGGACAAAGTTCAGAAATTTGCCAACCCGGAAGTGCGAACCGCCCGCTGCGAAAGCCGTGAGCCAAGCCCACTCACTGAGCCGTTACTAATTTGTTACTTTGTTGTGCACGGAAGCTCATTGCAAAGAAAAAGTGCGCCTTATAGTCCGGTGTGCCTTATATATGGACAAAGCTTGGAAATTTGCCGACACCTGGAAGTGCTCCTTATATTCTGGTGCGCCTTATACTCATAAAATTATTGTATTTCTTTAAGACCAACTGAGAAACTACTTAACCTATAAGCAGGAGACAAAAACCCTCTGGTGTTACAGCCTTTTGCCACTAATATATTACATCACTTTCTTATGTAGATTTTATATTGCAGACTAAATGGATCAAAATTCAAATCTTGCCCTGCTCTATTTGCTTAAGAATTGCTAATACCAACCAACTGATGAAAAACAAGACTAAAATGAAGAACTAAGATACGGAAAAACTGTTTAGTTGGAAGACTTTGTGAGAGTTTATATATGGTAGGTTTCAGTGAGGCTTAGACAACTTCTTAACAACTGAGTAGCTCAAGAACAAATTATCTTTGCTACAGGCTCAAATAGTCTGCTGCTCCAATGGAGATCCAAGAAAACACAGAGACATAGATTCTGTACTGTTCTACATTCAAAGTCAAGAAACAAAAATCAGCACAAAAATTCACAATCATTCAGGTCTCTCTATTTATAGACCCCTGAGCTGCAAGAAAGTGTAATATTTGTAGGGCAACACCACTGCTCTTACTTGGAGAACATCCAGCACAGTAAAACTCAAGCCATGACATCTAAAATTAAGCAAATGCAGGTGAAATGAAATTAGCAGGATAAGGGTAAGAAAATTCCTTATCACCACTGTGTCTAAAACATTAATAACACAATAATAAATTCAGTTTACTCAGTTCTCACCAAACAATAAAATTACACTAAATAGTACCAAGAGCTCCTGCTGAAAACCAAAAAGGCAGAACCAATAATCCACTCCATCAAACTGCATATAAATCTCAAAATACAGGAGCTAAAGTCTGAGCACACATAAATGACCTTCCAAAGAAATCTAGTAAACAATTTTCAAGAATTGTAGATAGCTACATTGACTTTTTTTGTTTGTTCAGATAGTGAAGACAAATAATGTTCCATTTACCAGGATAAACTAGCACAAACAAATGCCACTAATGTAGAGAGAGGATTTTTCCCCATCAGTTTCAGTAACACTCTGATTTACAAACAACTTCCCTAATTCTCTGACAGAGAATTTCCCTTTTTCTGCAAGCAACTAGCAATGCACCTTTCCTTTGATTTTGCCTATCTGCACTAACCTGCCCACAGAATATACCAACAATCATCAGCGCTCACACTACATTCTACAAATTGATAAAATCATAAAAACAGAAGCCATAGGCTGACACCTGGTTTAAGAAAGCAGGATTCATTGAAAATTAAGCAAGAAATATCTCTCATTGTATTATTTAGAGCACCGGTGCTCAGCTAAAATTATACATTCTATCCACGTTTCCTGCCAAACCTATTTAAATACACATCATTGTTGAACTGACTTGTTCCCTGACATCTGAAGCATGCAAATACACTGAAAATAACAAGGGCTGTATTCCCCATGCATGAATACCACATCAGGACTTTTTCATGTCTAAATACACTTTATTTCAATACAATCCCATTAGCTCATTTCCTTACACAGTCAATAAGGTTTCATAATCAACACAGAAAACCCAAACAAAAAAATCCTGAAATCATATTAAGCATCCATTTATTTATCAGAAAAAAAAAAAAAAACAAACATGAAAGATACTGAGAAACACCATTATCCTGAAGGAAAAATAAGAATGGGAAGCAGAAAGGATCACCCACAGGCAACAAGATCTCCATGTATATAAAATACTGAGCATGATTTCTTTCATATCCCTACTACAATAAATACTACTACACTGAAATGAAACAAATGGGAACATTCTTATGGATATTAACAATGGATATATTTTATGATTACTCTTGTATGAACTAGCTATTTATGAGCTATTTATGGACCCACAACACTGGAAAGAGGCATATGCCTACATCCATATGCTTCCAACACAAACCCATAATACAAAAGATAGTTGCAAATAGTTTTTCTGACACTTAGCTCCTTAATTTGCTTTCTTAGGAATACGCTTTAAACTACAAACACAGATTATGTTACAATTTCCAACAACTAACACAAATTGCAAATTCTTAAAAATAAATCTGTATTTTAAAAATTATCTTTGAAATCCACAACAGCTGATGCAAACCGCCAATCTCACTATTAAACAGTCACAGTAAAAGTACCAGATTTACACTTCCCCAGCAGCTCCTGGAAAAGCACTTATTCACAGCTGAGCTGCCCAAGCCACGATGGCCATTTCTAACCCTGTATTACATCCCAGCCTCACAAATTCCCAGAGCTATTCCTCCTCCCCTGGACCTGTCCCACTCCTCTGCCCAGACCTCTAGCTTATTTTTTCGTTTAACACTTGTACAACAAAGACAACTTTCCCCCTAACAGATGGATAAATGCAAATGCTCACTTAACATATACTCCACTACAAGCCTACTCTTACCTGCTGAGCTGCAACAGGGAATTTGAATTTAAAACGCCGTGGAGGATTTACCCACAATATGCTGGCTCCACAAGCATTTCCAATTTCTGAGCTATGGGAATGCAAACAGCAATTCCCAGACTTATAAGTCCCAGACCAGGAGTTTCAAAACAAAAATTGCAAAACTAAACTCCATGGCTGTTCACTATTTTTAATGGCCCACTATATTTCAACCACCATATAAATTTTTAAGTAAAATATGACTGACTGCTCTGAAACAGGCCATACACTAGTTACACATAGACTAGTAACTCAATATTTTTATGTTGCTGTACCATAGCATGATTCAGTTCTTAAGTTGACATTCATTAATTTTGATGACTTTTCCAACATGCCCTTTCCTAAGAAACAAAATGTCTGACAAGTTTCATAGAGGGATGAAAAAACCCACATAAAGTACAAAGCTTTAACAGAACAGATTCTAATTTAACTTCTTAAGTTTAACTGCTACATTAACAACTAACCAAATTTAGTACCGAAATCCTATGGAATTAAACTTTGAAAAAGTCAGATCTTTTATGACAAAAAAAAAAAGCATTAACATTTTAAAGACAACATTTCAAAATGCCTTCAAATACTTCAAAACCATACATACTTCAATCTACAAGGCACTGCATTGCTGCTCTGCTCTCTAAATTCTGTATAAGCATTTACCTGAAGACTATAAGGAATGTCTTCTAATTAATCGAGCAGAGAGCACAACCATCACTCTGTAACAAAACAGGCTTGTGCTACGGATTAGCTCTGACAGCATAGTTCCCATATTTCAGAAAATAAGCACCTCTAAGTCAACTGGGATGCCAGGAGAACACTGCCCAGATCACCAAGGGAGTGATGCAGGGCAGCAGCACAGCAGGCAGCCGGCTATACCAACCAGCCCACGCATTTCTTCTGCAGAATTTGCAAGAGCCTGTGTGCTTTAAAAAATGCACTGACGGGGGGCCAAAGGCAGCTTAGCTGACGTAGTGCAGAATTAGGAGACAGACGCACCTAAAGCGGATAGCAGCGGGGCTGCGATCGCAGCTGTCAGGCTCCATGCAGACCATAAACACGGCACAGACACGGCCGGGAGCGCCGCGCGGGCCCCTCACGCCCAGCTGCTCTCCGGAGCTGCGGCTCCGGCCTCTCCGCGCTCCCCACGCATCCCCGGGGCCGGCGCAGGGACCCGCACCCCGCTCCCCCCGAGCCCGGGAGCGCCACTTGCCTGCGGGGCCGGGCGATGCCGCAGCGCGGGGGCCGCGGGGCGATGGCGGGGGAGGCACCGGGGACGGCGAGCGGCGGCCGGGCCGCTCCGGGAGCGCGGGGGGCGGGCAG
>PYHW01009726.1:3059783-3092428 GCA_013186435.1 Turdus rufiventris | reverse complement strand
GCCGTCCCGCTCCGGCCGCCGCAGCTCCGCGTCTCCCGCTCCAGCCCCGCCCCGCGCCCCGACCGCGCCGCCGGGACCCGGATGGGGCCGCGCCCCCCGCGCGGTGCCCGGATGGAGCCATGGTCGGGGCCAGCCCCGCTCCCCGCCGCGCCGCCCCAGGGCCCGGCCGCCGCCAGGCGTCCCCCAGCCGCCCCGGAGCGCACCCCCGAGGCGCGGCGCGGCCCTCCCGCGGCCGGGGCGGTGCCGCCGGTGCCCTCAGCTGCCCCGGATCTCGTAGCTGCCCCGGATCCAGTCCCCCGCGCCGCTTCCTGCGGCCGCCCCGCCTCTCCATGGCGCTGCCCGGCGCGGGTCCTGCCGGGAAGGGAGCGGCGCGGCTCGGCCTCGCAGCCTGAGCGGCGGCGGCGGCGGTGCCGCCATGTCCGGGGGCAGCAGCGCCGGCGAGTGGTGCCTCATGGAGAGCGACCCGGGCGTCTTCACCGAGCTCATCAAGGGCTTCGGTGAGGGGCGAGCGGGGCCGGGCGGGCGGTGGGGCTGTTCCCGCGGCGCTGGGGGCTGTCCCTGCCGGGGAGGGCATGCGGGGTCGGTGCGGGCGCCCCGCGGGGCTGGGCTGCCGCAGGGCCGGGAGGGCGCTGGGTCGCGCTGCCGTGCCTGGGTCGCGCTGCCGTGCCCGGGCCGGTTGCCGTGCCTGGGCCGGTTGCCGTGCCCGGGCCGGCCTGGCCGCCTGCGGGCAGCGGGGACAGTCCCCGGCAGCGCGGCCTGTGCGGCCCGGCCCCGCTCTCGGCCCGGCACCTGCGGCTCTGCTGCGGGACAGCTCGGCGGGGCCGTGCCGCCTGCAGTCACTGCGGCAGTTCGGTTGGAAAGGGTCTCTGAGATCATCGTGTCCAGCCTATGGCGCAACACCACCTTGTCAACCAGACCCTGGCGCTGGGTGCCGTGTCCAGTCTCTCCTTAAACCCCTCCAGCAGCGGTGACTTCATCACTTCCCCGGGCAGCCCATTCGAATATCTGATCATCCCTTCGAAAGAATTCCTCCCAATATTCAGTCTAAACTTCCCTGGCACAGCTTAAGGCTGGGAAGGTGTTGGGGTTACAGAGCCCCAGTAGTGAGGATGTTCGGGGTGAGGGTTGTGCCTATGCTGAGCTGTGGGGCTTGGCAGTGGCCGGGCAGCCTGCAAGCATCTGCCTGGCCTTCTAGAGTGTTAAATTTTGTGTTGAATTGCATTTAAAAACTATAAATATGTGGTTATTACAACAGGCTTTCAGCCAAAGAACCAGAGTGAGTTTACTCTACATTTCATTGGTTCATAGTTTTTCTCTTGTCTGTTTCTCAGAAATGAAGTCCAGACACGCTTCTTTTATGTTTTTATTTAGCTAATAATTTAAACTTCCCCATATTAAATATTTGAACCTCTTGGGCTCTATATTGTGTAAATGTCTTGCTTGAGTGTACAGCATTTTTGGTCTACTACCATGAGTCTTCGTCTGGAGATAGATGTTTAAAGTTCTGCTTGGACTTGCTGATAATGCTTTTATAAACAGTGTTGTTTTCAGTTCACCAAAGGACATGAGGTGACAAGAGATACTTAATCTCCTCCGCTCCTTTTTTTAATGCAACTGTGATGTAAAGGCAGCATCACTTTACAGAGGTTCAGAAATTCCTGAAGTAATTTCTCTTTGCCTCTCTTGTTTTTTTTAAATCAAGGTCTGTTAAAGCCCACAGATGGACTTTACCATCACCTGGACATACTAGTTGTAAATATTGTATTACATCTTTGTGTCTTCTTTCATAAGTCTGTCTTTACTGGCTGCATCCATTTTTAAATGGGTTAGTTGAAGAAACTTGGATTTTTTTCCTTATTTCAGGCTGTAGAGGAGCACAAGTTGAAGAAATATGGAGTTTGGAGCCAGAGAACTTTGAAAAATTGAAGTAAGGCACATGTTTTTTATTCACATTTGTCAGAAGTCCCTGAAAGAATGTGAACTAAACTCAGATGTATTTTGGTGGATTTTTGTTTGTGTTTGTTTTGTGTTTTTTCCTCCAGTTTCTACAGAAGTTCACTAGGATTTTGATTTAATGTAATACCTGGCAGTTAAATTGCTTTTTATTAATGCTTTGGTACTTTATCTAGCTCAATCAGGTTTTGAAAAGAATGCAGATAGCTAGAATGTGGAAGTAGATTTCTAATGATTTTTCCATTAGCTTGCCTTATAACTTTTAACAAATTCTTGGGAAATTTCTGTTCCTTGCTCTATCTCCCTTCCTCTTCACATCCCATGATGTTGCCTCTGTTGTCTTAAATTATTTTCCAGTGCTTAGGTACCTTTGTAACTTGTTTTTCCTGTGGAACCACTTCCATATGTATGTGAAGGCAAATAGGCTTTTTATAACTGATAATGCCTGGTGTCATGTGGAACAATTTTACCCTCGTTAAGCAACATTAATTCTTTTAACATTTTGTCCATGATGTGTTGTTATCCATGTTTACACACAGGATTTTAAGAGGAAAATATCATCTAACCTGGACCATACTCTTGTATCTTGTGCAAATATCCCTTAATTGTGGGATTAATCTTTCAAAAGATGGAGGAATTTGTACAGAGGGTGTACTTTTAGGATTTTTGACCGAAGATGTTTGACAAGCAGCACCTGAATGCAGAAATGTTGCCTATGAAGTTGTTTATTTGCTGTCTGCACTATCAGAACATTTACCTGTTCATTCATTAAGTGACAGCTTTGTGTATCCTGGAAGATGTGTGTCCTTCTGGTCCTGGGGGATGGCCAGCTTCCATCCTCCCTTGATATTTACTCCTGCAGTATTTTACACAATGTATAAACACTGGGAGTGAAAGAACACAGGAGCATCTTTAGTTTCTAAACAGGAGGTCCACTGAGAGAATTTGAAAAAGTGCATCTCAGACTTCTGGAAAAGTTTCTTAAGCAGTACAGGTGTATGTTTGTCTTGTAGAGAAACCTTTTGTGGCCTCTTTGTGGTGATGACCTTAGATTTGAGCTGATCAGTAAGTTTTTGTCTTATTCTAACTGTAGATTTTGTAAGACCTACTTCCTTTACTAATAATTTTTTGTGTTCTGGAAATACTAAATACAGTGCAACATGTAGTAAAAGCTTTTTATTATTCAAGGCATGCAGTGTGAAAGGAAAGACACATTTTTACTAGAAGGGAAAACTGGTTTTCTCTTACGGTGTGAGATAACTCAAAGCATGAAGTTCCAGAAGAGCTCCTCTTTGGGTATTTCATCTGTGTCTAGAAGGTTTACCAAAACTTTAGTTCCTGCTCTTGTGTATGACTGACAAATGCTTTGACAGCTGTTTATCACCAACCAATTCAAATGAGAGGTCTGCAGCTATAAAAGTTGCAGTAACCAGGAAAGCTGGTCCTGACTTTTGAAAATGACTGGCCAAACGCTAGTTCACTTTTAGCACTTACAGAAAGATTGTTTAAGACTTACAGAAAGAAGCCTGAATTGTCTTCCGCCTAATTAAAAGAGCATATTCTGAAAATTTCAGTGCAAGTTCCTGATATTTAGCAGTAATTACCAGAATTACTTACCAACATACAGCTAAACTACAGTACAGTAATTTTAATATTTTTCATCAGTACTGGTGACCTTTTTCCTGTAAATTTTGTTTTTCAGGCCAGTACATGGGCTGATTTTTCTCTTCAAGTGGCAGCCTGGAGAGGAGCCAGCGGGTTCTGTTGTCCAGGATTCCAGACTGGATACAATATTTTTTGCTAAGCAGGTATGAGAAATTCAGTAATTGTTTAAGATATATCATGAAGCATAGCTTTTAATACCAAAAAAGTAAGCTATTTTTTTGTTTGTATCTACACTGAAATTAATATTTTGCAAGTTAAAATAGCTTCCACAAATTCTGAGAGTAGGAGTTGTGTATTGACAAAACAAATCAGTTTGATCTATCAAGTCAGGCAAAAATAGCAACTGTGGAAGAGTAAAGCTCTTACTTATTTGTCAGCCCTCACCCATAAAGCAAATCAGTCTTCTGTGCTGTAAATAGTGACTTAGTAAATGTTGTCAGCAGAATGAGCAAATTACTTCTTTTGAAACCACTTTGAACAACTTGTTGGAAGAAATTTATTTTGGTCCTGTTTTCTATTTCTTATTTTTCTCAAATGCTGTGAAGCTGAGGCAGTATTTGTAGGATAATACTTTGCTTTAAGGCTTTGCAGACCATTTTGGCATGCATGTTGTAAGTATTCAAATCAGAAAGGTGAATTTAAATTAGAAATAACAAGAAAAATTTGTTTTGCTGATGTAATTCATTGTGTTTTATTAAATACAAAGTAGCACTGAAATTTTGTCTTAGAATTAACAGACTGCTGTGCTTGTTGTTTGAAAGCAAGAGATCTGGACCAGCATGAAAGTAGGAGTATTTTAAATGGGTGTGAAATATAAAACATTGATATCAAAGGGCAAATTATTAGGATTTTTGTCAAGACTATTACACAGTCTAGTTGTTGGGGTTTGCACAGTCTAGGGTGGGAGTTTTGAGGGGCTTCTTTATTTTGGTTGGGGTTTTTTTCTTGTTTTATTTCCCACCACAAATGCAGAAGTGTTTTGAATGTAAATTTCAGGATATGAAAAGATCTTCACACACTTCCAGGCAGTATAGAAATACGGAAAACAATGCAAATAGCCATCTTGGCCACTGCACCTGCGCTTCTGTATTGTTGCTTTTATAATTGCCTTCCTGTTTCATGCTGTTGTGGATCAACTTTTTTAGTGCTGATTCTCTTCATTCTGCCCCTGCTGCAGCTCTTCAGTCCTGCCAAGCACTGCCCACCATTTTTATAATACAGGGATCAGCAGCAGTTTGCTAATTGTCTTTACAGTTGGATAGCGCTCACAGAACACTGGTTTAGGTTGTGATTTCTGCCTAACCAAACATACTATCAGTAGCCATGGGCTGTAGATAAAGAACAGCCTTGAGGCAAAGAAGTCAGAGAAATTCCTTGATGTAACTTTTAAGAGGTATTTACATGTTGGGAGGAAATAACTCTGATCAGAATCTAGAAAGGGATTTTTTGGAGGATGTTGGTTTTTTTATTTTAAAGTGAAGGTAAAATTTCCCTCACTCAATGGATTTCATCTTGTTTCCTGTGAGTAGCTGAGGTTGTCCTAGAATTGCTGTTCTTGTGAATGCTGAAAAGTTTCAAAGAATTTGTCTGATTGCTCTCTTTCTTTTGTCTTTTCCACCCCTTCCTCTTTTTGAAGCTTGACACTGTTTAAAGGCAATAGCTAAAAGGAGCTTTCTTGGGCTTTAAAGATAAGATTGCAGAATGTACATCACAAGACTTGGATAATGTTAGATTTGATAACAAGCCCCACAAAATTAAAGAATAACAGTGAAAATTCTTCTTTGTTTTATAGTTTTCTTTGAAACACTCTAATTTTAATGTGTTCTTAAGCTGAAACCTCCTTTCTAATTGTCCCTTTCCTTCACCTGCTGCCTTAAAGACTGGAGTGACTCTTAATTTTAGCATGGAAAGCAGATTCTAGAAATGTTGACTCTTACAATAGTGCTGCCTGGTTATGCCACTTGATGGCGTGGAATAGATGTTTCAAAAGTCATTTGCAAAAAGTTTAGAATTAGTATCTTCTTCATTTTTTAGTGTTACTTGTCAATCAAGTACAGTTGCTTTGCAAAATCAAAACATTCCTTGTAGACATATATATGCTTGTGTTTCCTATCAGTTCAGTTTTGCCTGGACTGAGCTATTGTGACTGAACAATTAGAAATAGGTACAGAGAAATTATTATTAAAAGTTAACAGAAAGAAACTACTTTGGATATGTTGGAGGAATCTGTTTAATACCAGTTTAGCTCTGGTGACTTTCACACTGAAGGAAGTTAGCCTGAGTTAGAGATCCAACTTGACAAGCAATTTTTTGGGACTTAGTGTTTTCTTGAGCAAGTGTCCAATCTTACAATTTGCTGCTGATGAGAGCTGGGTGCAGTGAACTTCTGTGAGCCAGTAAAGCTCATCCCCCTGCAGTTTTCTGTGCATATTATCCCGGCTGGTCTCTGCTGTACTATGAGATGTCTGTTCAGTAAGTCTGTACTGGTGACAGGTAAGTGAGAGAACAGGGGGTTCTTTATGGTAGTGCTGAAGTTACTGCATTTCTCAAAAGCAGAGTCTGAATCCTTCTGAGTCACCCAGGAGCACAAAGCAAGATGAGCATTAGTACTGAATGTTTGTATTGTCAAAGAGCAAGTCCTCCCAGCCATCGTGCAACTGGGTTCATGTGTGTTTTTTATTTCCTTTGTATGTTTTAAGCCATATTTTATGCTGGCTTTGAGGATCTTTTCAGAAGACCTTTTTCTTCATTACAGAAGTAATGATGTAAAGTTACACTATGTTCATTTATAGACTGGAATCCCAGAACAAATAGATTGGTTAGGGCAATTTTTATGACATTTGAGGTTATTGATCTGTTGCTCTGTATCTTCAAAACTGTCATTACACTGGAACCTGCAAAATCTCAACAAGTCTTTGCCTCATTTTTCTTTCTCATATGTTCCCTCCTAAATGTTCCCATCTAAAGACATTTGGTACAATTGGTTTTACTGCAGGCATGTTTTCAAATGTCTTCCTGAATCCTTTGTGAGCAAGACAAGGTTACTGTTAATATAACAAGAGTTGAGTAGAGGAGAAATTTTGTTTCTGTTCAACTTTATTATGTGTTCAGTCTTAAAAATTGTTTCCTTGTGGGGAATCAGTTAGAGGTAAAAGGCAGCAGCTCTCAAACTGTCCAGTAAAACATGATTAAAATTGCATTAGGAAACAGTTTTGGTAAAAAGCTTGTGCATGCTCACATTTTCCTCATTTCCACTTCCATAGTGATGTTGCAGTCAAATTCCAAATGGCAATTAGATCTTGTTCCAAGTTAAATCACAGCTGTGTTGGGGGGTTGAATTTTGAAGTCTGTCTTGTATGCATGCATATTAAAGGGTTTTTTTAATGGTCACTTTTATGTGCACTCATGTTAAATTTGGCCTCCCTGTTATGCCTAGGTATGGTTTGGTCCTCTAGTTGAGGCCACAGAACTCTGGAGGATCTTACATACCCTTTGAGCTAGGATACATAGGCACAATGAGGTGAGTTAAGGATACAATTTCAGCCTTAACTCAGAATTTCCTGATTTCGGTGATACTCTGGTGAGCCCTTGCTGTTGTTTTCACTCACACACAGTGGATACCTGATCACACCTGCTCAATGTACTCAGCTCCCTGCCACACTATAGAGGAGCTGCATTCTCTGCCAAGCACTGCACAAGTGTCTCTGGACAAAAAAGAAAGCCATTGCTGCAGACCTGAAACTACTTTTATTTTGCATTTAATAATTAATTCAGATTTTAGTATGGAACTAATGGTACTACCTTTCTTAGGTGCTGTGTATTTATTTTATTTTATTTTGCATTGTCATGACAGAACATTAACTTCATTAATTGGGAATAAGAAAGAGTATCTTATGAGTGATACTGTTAATAACAAAACCCTGGTCTCTGATTATGTTTATGGCACTAATGTAAGCATATGGGGTTTTTTATATTTCCAATACTTAATTGATTTCAAACTCAAAATTTTTGACCCTTTCTGATTTGGTAACATTAAGATAGACGAGATAACTGTGTTAAAGCTAAGTTTGGGATAACATAACTTACAAGAAGTACAACTTTGAGACACGAAACAAATCAGAAAGATTTTCAGTAACTGAATATAGCTGTAGAAAGATTATATCTTTACTCCATCAAAGTTTAAATGGAAGAAAATTATATCAGGTTTCTAAAAAGAATAAATTGTGGAACTTTGTGCTAATGCTGAATTTTTCATGTTGAGCTCTTTAAAACCAAGTGTTCAGTAATACTCGGATGTTCAGTAAGTGAAGCCCAGGACTTGCTGGTTGTAGTACCAATTGCAGCACAGGCTTGTCCACGGTTTTTCTGAAAAGCAAACTACATAATCCATCAAGTAGAAGATGTGAGTCAAGAATTTAAAGTGCTTCTGCCTAAAGTGGATCTAGAAGGTCAGACTGGATCCCTAGAGAAAGGTGTGTGATTAGGCTACTCTAGAGATTAGCCTAATCAAATTGGGTCCTTGGTTTGTTTTAAGCTGAGCTTCATTTGGGGATAGGTCAATCTTCTCTTGATACATTTCTACATATGTGTGTTACAATTTTTCTTTCAAATATTGTTAAATACACCTTGAACTTTTCCCTACAAAATCTTTTGAGTGTCTGCTTTAAGTTGAAGTCTTGTATATTGATCAACCTAATACCTCAGCAAGACTTTGTGGACAGAAATATCCTGGCAAATCTTGGTATTTCTGGACAAATACAGAAAATCCTCTTAATCGTCAAGTCTAAATAAAAATCTCTTGGGAACAACTGCATTTATTATCATGTTACCTAAGTACAAAAAATGTTTTCTGCTAATGCTGAGGCACCCTAAGTAAGAGATACACTGGAAATAAGAGATGGGTATCCTGAAGGATTCTCTAGGTTGTGTGTGGAGCAGTGCTGGACTGGCTGAGTGCACTGGTGGCCTTGTGTCTGTGTGACAAATCCAGCACTTGCCTGCCTCTGGTCCTGCAATCACATCTTCACTCTGCACTCCTCACCCTGCTTGTGAGCCACCACTGGCTACATGTTCCTTTGTTCCATCTTGGTGGTTCTCCTGCGTCATCTCCATCCAGGAACACACTGGATTTTTATGCACATCACCTGCATTTCTGTTCCTCTGCTACAGGACTGTTGTTGCTGTCTTTTCCTTAACTCCTGCCTCTCACTTGACTGAAGTTCTAGAATGTATTTCTGTAATGTGTTTTCATTTCAACAGCTGGAGGCTGTTGCCCTCAGATCTGCATCTTTTGCATATTGTTTTCTAGCAGTCAGACTTTGTTTAGCTTGCTCCCTATTTACTTCATCAGACTTGTCTCATGCTGTAGTAGGAATACAAAATACACTTAAAGGCCAGTATTTGATGAGCCCATTGATTCTTTGCCAAATCTAATTTTTCCTCTAATTTATTTTCTGTTTCAGGCTTCTGTATCCTGCTGTTCAGCAACCTCAGTGTTGATCTTGCCTCTAGGCACAAAATCTCAATAAATTTCCCCTCCTTGTTTTGAAGCCATTATTGAGTTGTCTGTAAAGAGAGCAATTGATTGTTCCATCTTGATTTTTCAGCAAAAATTAGTTGCCATTTAATCCTGTCCCTCCTATAATGCCCTGTATTAATTACCATTTACAAATACAATTTGCCTTTCTTGGAGCAGCACTGTTCTACCTTCTCTATCAGCTTAATTACACTGCATCAGCTTCACCCACTCTGATCCACTTGAGATTTCCCTGCTTTCATTCTAGAACTACTTTACAACTGTCTCTGATTACATTCTTTAGTTGTGTCTCAGAGTCTTTAGTTCTTAGCTCTTCTTCCTGTGTTACAAGGTAATTCAAAGTATGCTGTTGTCCTAATCTGGGGGTTTGAATTTTTCTGCTGCTGGTTCATTATTTTGCTGCCCTTCATGGATTTTCCTTGTATATCCTTTATTTTGCATCTATGTGTATTCTAGCCCTTAGCTTATGTACCTGCAGTTGGTTTGTGTTTTGGCTGCTGTAATCTGTTCTGCATGTGTAGTTAACTCCCTTGATTGCCATTTAAGTCAACTAGATTATATTTTTCTTAAATTAAGAAGTGTCTCATTATTTATCATTTGCATACAGACATAATCTGTACTGAACTGAGAACACCTTGAAGTACAGAAAATAAATTCATGATGTGGCTTTTAATATTAACATACTAGGTTTTCCTTTCTTAGGACTAGACTTGATTGTAAAACAGGTTGCTTGGGTTTTCTCTTTTTTTTTTTTTCTCCTTTCTTGTTGGAAGTGGTTTCACATTCACAATCTATAGCTCTCTGAGAAAAAACTGCTTATATAAAGTACTTTATTATGGTCTCCCACCTTGTGATTACATTTAGTTAAATCTCAAATTATATTTAATAGTCTTTGTAGCCTCTTTCTTTAAATACAGTGTTTTAGTTTGGTTGTTAGTAAACAACATTAAAGACATGGCTATAATATGAAGGGGGGTTGTTTATTTTCTGGAAGTGAAATATTTAACACTGAAATGTAACAGAGTTAAACTAGTAACTTTAACTTGAAAAGGACTGGTATGTTGGACACGTACATTATTCAGCTAACCATCACTTAAACAATCTCTGCATCTTGGAACACTTTTAAGCTTTATTAGTTTATCCCTTGAAATCTTTTGTCCACTAAAACCTTTTAATAAAAATTCTAAGTTCCATAATGCTTTTTTGCTTCAAATTATTAGTTTGGGGTTTTTTTACCTCTTACTCCTAGTAGGAGGTCTGATTATTTGAAGGACTTTGCTTGGGAGAATTGACTTTTTTTTTTTAAGGCCATAGATAAAATAACACAATTTGGGCAGCTTGCTTTGAATATTACTCTGTTTTTCCACAGGGATCTGAGGATTTCTGCTTTTCTTCCATGCCTTTCATTAATCACTTTAGAGAGATGGTGACGCAGTGGAATGACAGTTTCTGAGGACAGCTGTGAAATAAGAGTTTTTTCAGTGAATTGTATGTGGCAGCCATGCAGAACTGATTTTATTACAGCAAGGGCTTTTCTGTAGCTACCCAGGCAGCAAATCCAGTCTGTGCTAGGGTGCAGCTCTAACGTGAATGAGCACAGAAAGTGTGTTTGTAACAAAAGCAAGCACAGTTTGGAGTGAACTTTTCTCACCAGTGCTGACAAAATTCTCCATGCTTTTTTCTAGGTCATAAATAATGCCTGTGCAACTCAAGCCATAGTAAGTGTGCTGTTAAACTGTGCTCATCAAGACATTCATCTAGGAGACACCTTGTCAGAATTTAAAGAGTTTTCCCAAAGCTTTGATGCTGCGGTGAGTGAGCACTGTGTTCTACATTCTGAGTGTCAGTGTTACAGCTGGGGTGGTTTACAGGTGTGTTCTGTTACTTTCAGATGAAAGGTTTGGCACTGAGCAATTCAGAAGTGATTCGGCAAGTTCACAACAGTTTTGCCAGGTAACATATGTTTTAAATCTGGCCAAAATTTGAGCAAATCTTTTTTAATCTCAGGGGATTTTAAATTTTCTTTGCAGACAACAGATGTTTGAGTTTGATGCAAAGTCTTCAGCTAAGGAAGAAGATGCCTTTCACTTTGTAAGCTATGTTCCTGTTAATGGGAGGCTATATGAGCTAGATGGCTTAAGGGAAGGACCAATTGATTTAGGTAACATTTTACATTTTTGCTGAACATCCTTTATTTTAACAATGGCTTTTTGTAACAAATTGCTCATATGTTATAGGCTCAAAGCAAATTATTGATTAAAATAAAGAATATCTTGAAAGTTTTCTCCATGTGCTGTAGGCTTGTACTTCCTTACAGTCATTTGTATGGTTGGTCTGCAAATAGTTTTCTCCCTGCTTCCTCCATGTCTCTGATGCTCTCTCTGTTCATTTAGTAATGAAATGATAGGTTCTGCAATCCCTTCCAAAACTTTGATAGTTTTGTTGTAAGAGAGAAGTTTACATAAAGGGAGGATGTATACAGCTGACTCCAGACGCTTTTTTTCCATTATGTGGCTTGTATTTACACACTACCCTTTATCTTTTAGATAGCAAGTATTCTCCTAATGGTTTTAAAAATAGCTTTATTCTCTGTAAGATTGGCTTCTGTTTTGTAATCTTTCTTGAGATGTGTGCCCTCTTTGAGTCTTGAAAAGCTTGGCTCTGGCTATCGTGTATCTGTACTTTAGAGTCTGATACATTGTCAACAACATGTTCCACACTCCATTGCCACAGTGTTTTCCCAGATTTGTTGACGATTCTGTTTCTATTTAGGGTGAGCAACAGCTTGCTGTTTAATCTTGTCTTTAGTAGTCTAGAGATACTGTACAGTCTGCAGACCTAACAGTAACATCATTTGTATGGTCACAAGATCACGAGTTTCTAAATTTACCCTAAGGTCTTCAAATTGCAAAATAGACATTTTCAACTTAGGAAATCACCTGTAGGTATTCTTCACATATCTTGAAATCAAATCCTCTATCATAAATTCTTTTACGATTTTTCTTTCTGCCTGACTTCTTAACATTATATTGCATCTACATAGACAAAATCAAGGGTTAATATTAAACAGCTGCATCTGTCCATAGTGTTTTCCTTTGCTGTCTACTACAGTGTCATACCAACTGATTTCCCTTGTGTCACAGAAATCTTACATAACATACTTCCCTCAACCCTGTTATTTCTTGTTATCAGCAAAACAAATGTTAGATGCTTATGCCCTTAAAATTTAGCTTTGTTCCATTGCTTTGGCCACTAACTATTGTTATTAATAAAGTATCTTCCACTTCCTGAAAAACCACCTGAGTAATTTCAGACTGCAATAGCTAAGGAAAAATTTGTTATATATTCTGAAGTTGCTGCATAAGCCTGAATTATACAAGTTGACTTTGCAATAAATTTTGCAGTGAATTTTTTCCTTTGTTAAATTTTGCAAAGATGATGAATTTTTTCCTGTGTTCTCCCCAGGTGCCTGCCATCAGGATGACTGGATAAGTGCAGTGCGGCCCGTCATAGAGAAGCGCATACAAAAGTAAATGGTCGTGATGCCTTTAAAATCTAGCACCTATGCCTAAAAAGTCCATAGTCCTTATTTCCTTCAGTTAAAGGATTTCCACCAAATTTCTGAGCAATGCATCATTTGTGAGTGAAAGCTGAGAGTGCCATGACCATGAATAACTTTTACCTGTGCACTTCAAATTACTAGTCATTCTGTCCATATAACTGGTATTTAGACATAAGAAGTTTTTCTTAGGAATGGCTTGTCTTAGAAACTTAAGATGGAAAAACATACTCTGGAAGTTTCCTACTTTTTAATTCTGAATCCAAACTGCAGTGCTAAAGTTGTTGGAAATAAAGTTGATTTTATGCCATTTTTAGAAAACAATTCTAAATTTTTGCTTAAAGATTTTTTTTTTTTTTTGATAAGCAAAACAGGAGTCCGAAGTTGCTTTTGGAGAATTTAGCCTCCAAAAGCCCTGCTAATTTAATTGTTGAATGTGCTTCTCACACCGTTGGAGAACTCTCCAATATTTTCTAACAAGTAATAGTTATGAGAAAGTAAAAACTATGGTGTGAAGCATCTTCTGTTAGTTCTGTTGTCATGTTTTGGTTTTTTTTTTTTTCTTTTTGGGCAGTTTCAGTATTTGTTTTGTGACCACAGACAGGAATAGTAAATTTTGGGGAGAGAAGGTTACTAGGATTTAGATATTGGATAGAGTTAATTCGTGATCTGATTTTATTTTGTAACCAGATTGGATCTGTAGCACAGGTCAGTTTAATAGACCCATTTACAATTTTGTTTCCATGAAATGCATTCCTTAAAATGAAATCAAGGAGGGGGCTTTTGAGTTGTCATATTGGTAACTAATTTTGAAAGTGGGTTGTCTTTGTTTTGTTTTTCTGTTCCTCATTTAGATACAGTGAAGGTGAGATAAGGTTTAACCTGATGGCTATTGTGTCAGACAGAAAGATGATATATGAGCAGAGGATTGCAGAGCTACAGCAGCAACTGGCAGAGGTAGGCCATGGAATTTAAGTTGCTGAAGTAGTTTTCTGATAGTTCTGTGTGTTGGCTTTACTATTCACTTCTCTTCCTTGCTCCAAAGGGAGCAGCAGTAAAACAAGCAGGGAGTGATTGCTGGAGGTCTGTCCAGCACAGTGTGGATGCACTCAGTGCTGCAGCTCTGAGCTGAGCACTCAGCACAGTTTTGACTGTGTCTTTTTGACTTTCTGCCTTGACTCATTTGCTGTGGTGCTGGAACTGTTCTTTTCCCAGTACCTGCTCATAACTAACTGCAGAAATTTCTGGAATATTCCTGTAATGGTAAACAAAACAATCTTTCTGTAATAGAAATACCCTTGAGTCAAAACTTGCTTTAAAAAAACATAATAATTTAAAAATGAAGTAACATCATCCATTTAAATTTTTGTTTTGTGGAAGGAGGAGCCTATGGATACAGATCAAAGTAGTAATATGTTAAGTTCTATACAATCAGAAGTTGCAAAATACCAGATGTTAATTGAAGAAGAGAACCAAAAATTAAAAAGATATAAGGTATGTAGTCTTTGCTTTTCCGATTAAATTATTGGAACAGTTGTAAGAAAAAGCCAGCTTATATATATCTATATATATATATGTGGGAGCTTTACAATTAATCTGAAAGAACTGGATGGGGACTAGGAGACAGTTCAGCTATATAATAATTCTGTTAATGCTTTTAATTTATTTTTAGATTGAAAATATTAGAAGAAAACATAACTACCTGCCTTTCATCATGGAATTGTTAAAGACTCTAGCAGAGCACCAGCAATTAATACCATTAGTAGAAAAAGTGAGTATTTCCTAGCTGATACATCATTACATCATTTTTCATACTTTCCCTTTTAAATCTACAAGCCCATGTCATTTATTTTCCAAGATCTTGGGCCAGGGGCAGCTCCCTGCACTCCTGCGGCCACTGGAGCAGGCAGTGACAGCCAATGGCACAGCACTGGGAATTCCATCCCTCCCTTTTTGCTGCTCCTGTGCTCATTTACTGCCTTGGGTTTTCCCCTTTCTAAGTTATCTAGCCATTATCACTGATTTACTGCCAAGGTTTGTATTAACACTTAAGTCAATGTGTGTGCCACTTTGGCAAGGTTATTAAACTGGTCAAGTACTTGAGTTGTACCCAGCTCTGTGCTGGCGTGCACTTATCCTGCCAGAGGCAGGAACTCTGACTTTGTACTCACTCAGAGGATCTCTGAATTACATAATGAAAGAAGAGCTGTGTACTATATGATGAGTACATTCTTTAGCTGACTTGGTTTAGGAAGGTAAATTTGCAGGCTGGTAGTTTTTAAGAAAGTAACATACGGAGTTTTAATCCGGTTTCATGTTAACAGAAGTAATTTATAACACCCATCAAGCTGCTTTCACAAGTAAATTACCAGTGAGTTGGTGGTAACAGATCTTAATTCTTAATAAGTGGTAACAAGCAGTATTTAGAATTAAAGAAGCAGATTCAGAATTTACTAATGTTTTGACAGAAAGTTGTTGGCCAGTATTGCTTGTGAGCTGTCCCCTCTTCTTGCCCAATCTGTTTCTTAGTAAGTGCATAAGGAAGAAGGTGCCTGTTCCCTATCAATTTGAACTATTTATGATTGATACAAGTTAGGAGAATCTGTCTGCAAATATTTTGACAGCAACTTTTGTGGGAGTTTTTTCCACTTATTTGAAAGATCTAAACCACTAAGATCTTGATTTGTTTCAGTGTTCAGTTTTGATAATCTGTATGTCTGAATGTGGTGTTTTCTTGTGATGTTTCCATTAGGAAGAGTTTTTTCTATGTTAAATGAAATTGGTGTGGAGATATTAAAAATGAAGGCTTAAATTTATGTTTTTAAAATAGTGCTTTCCCCTACAGAAGTTACCTAATCTTAGTTTCTTTTGCATAATTTATTTAAACCTGTATTTATTCTTAAAAGGCTTTATATGCTAACCTAGTAAAATAGCGGTAGGATGCTTCTGAAGGGTCCAAATTCACATTTAAATTTTCTTTTTCCAGCATATTTTTAATATTCAGAAATTTAATTGGTAGTCATTCAAAGTTCCAGGACGATCTTTGTCTTACCAAAGCTTGACATCATCTCCCCTTGTTTCCTAGGCAAAAGAAAAACAGAATGCCAAGAAAGCTCAGGAGGCCAAATGAAGATGACTTTGCAAAGCACATTCAGTACTTGCTTCTGATACTATTTTCATGACAACAAATAAAACTTTTCATAAACTTCAATTTTTGTCCAGTGCACGTTTACCAGTTGTAATGGTTTGTCTTGTACTGTTTGCATGGGTCTGACTCTTCCTTCCCTGCATCTTGTGCATGTAGTACTGCTGAGCAATGTTTAGGTTCTCCTGGTCACATTCAGTATTTAACAGTCTGATTGCTGAAAGCTTGGGAAGTGGACCCAGAAATGTGCAAGGAAAATGTCCCCATTTTGTCCCACTTGCACTTGAAAACGATACAAATGCCGGAGGTTTAAGTATAAGCATGAGCTTTCTTTGCTCATCCCTACTAACAGTTACAATCCTTTCCAGTTGTTCAGTGACATAGCCTGTGTCTTTGTTTTTATGAAGTATGTGTCTAATTTTTTTACAAAATGGAAAAGTATTAATTTAGCTGTAGAAACATTTGCAAAGACCAATGTATTATCTCAAAAGAACTGCATTGCTTTAGTAGAAAAGATAATAAATATTCCCATTTTTATTTTGGCAAACTTTTTTCTGTGGTATTTTATTATGAAATAAGATGATTAGGATATGGAGATCATCAGCCTTGTGACTTGAGCATATGCATTCTAAATTTGAGGTAGAAAGAAGGCACACTATTGTTTTGGGGAGTAATACTCTTGGATATAAGGTATTCCTCTTCTGGAGTATGTTTCATTTAAGTCTTTAAAGCAGTGCTTTTTATTTGACTTTGAGAAGTAATATAAGAAAATGTATGGAAGATTATTGTTGACAATACTGTTGTGGAAGATGCTTGAGCTGTGTCCCATGGACCAAAGGAAATACCTGGAGTTCACTGGGTTGCTGCCTGTGTGTAAGCTGTGAATAGATTGTTTTGGTATGGATAGTCACAGGCCATTGCAACAATACACAGGCAAACACACTGTTTGAGTTATTCATTGTCCATGTATGTCTGTTTGTTTAGAAAGCTTCCAGTTTCTTCCTAAAAGACTAGGGTAAGAAACAGAAAGAAAAGAAAAAGAGCTTTGGTTTAGTTTTTTTTGGTTTTTTGGGCGGGTTTTTTTTTGTTATTTTACCTGTACTTCATTAGACTGTGAACACCTTTGGTCTTGTAGGCTGAATTTTTTGAAACCCTGATATGAAACATTCTGTTATCTGTTGGTGCTTTGTATATGTTACATATACACGTATATAAACAGGATAACATTTTGGCTGAAGAAGTAAAGCAGACTGTGCTCTTGAGTGCTGGAAGGATCTCCTTGAGTCATTGCTGTGGCTGGAAGGCTAAGGTCTGTTTCAGAAAAACCTGAGATCCATATCTGTGCTTTGTACAAAATTGATCAGGTTAATTAGAACGTAAACTCTGTGAGAATTTGCTACTTTAGTTATTCACTGTTATTGTGCAAGGAAACTGAAAAACTTGCAGGGAAAAGACATTTCTGCTTTTAAAATTGTTTGAAACTCCATTTCAACCCATTAACAATGTGTCTCTTTTTAAGTGGTAGCCTGATGACTCCTGCTACACCCTGTTGTCCTTGGAGAATTTTGCAATTTGATATTAGATGTCAACTTAAATTTGTCCTGAAGTGATTTCATTCTCCTTTTACTGGCATACTTGGGCATGTGCAAAGGAATTTTGCTGAAGCAGAAAATTATTTTTGCAATTATAAATCAATTTTAGTAGCAATTATTTCAGAAATTTCCTTATATTGCAAGGAATCTTTCTGGATTTGTGGAAGGACAAAAAGAGAATGGATGTAAAGATGAAATGTTAAGAAAAAAAATTTAGTCCAATGTATAAGTGGAAAATGTTGGTTTTTTAAAATACTTGAATGCAGAAGCAGAACATTTCAAAACTAGTGTTTTCTGTTTATATTATGATTTTTTTTTTCCCTGATCAAACTTGTGGCAATTTTTAAACTTTTTTTTGCCAAATTTGTAGAATCATATTTTTCATAATGTATGTCTTGGCTTTAAAGGCAGTTATTTGTATATTAGGACAGCATTACTTGCATGCAGAGCTGGGACATGAAGTTGATCCTGTCTAGGCTACAGGGATAACAGTTGATAACAGTTAATTTTCTCCTTGGTAGCTGGTGCAGTGCTGTGTTTTGGATGGAGCATAAGAATAATGTCGATAACACAATGATGTTTTTAGTGGTCGCTAAGCAGTGCTTGCTCTGAGTGCAGGAGTTTGCAGCTTCTCGCGCGCTGCCAGCCAGCAGCTGCAGGGGCAGAAGGATTGGGTGGGGACACAGGCAGGACACAGCCCCAGTGGCCACAGGGACATTTCCCAGGATATGATGTCACGGCCAGTGTTTAAATCGGGGCAGGGCTGGCTGGAGCCTGCTGGGCGTTGCTCGGTGAGTGCTGAGAGCTGCGTTCTGCAGCATTCTGATTCTAATCCTCTCTCTTCTGACGTGTGCTTCTCGCTCATCTCTAGCCCGCATGCACTTTGCAGCAGTGAAGGTGCAAGAGTGCGCTCGTTTCCGCGTTCCGTGATGAAATCTAGTGGCTGGGCGCTGCTTTTCCCGGCAGCAAGCGTATTCCAGCTGACGCGGATTGTGGATAGTGGACGAGCTTTTGCTGGAATTTTGCAATTCGGTGCACTGCGCACAAAGGCCGGTGCTCTGCTGCTTCATTGTTCCCCTTCTGAGATCTGCACTGAACTGAACCGAGCGATGCCGTCCAGCTTGGCCGCCTTTCCGCGTCCGTGCTGCGCGCATCCTCTGGGACAGATGTCGGGATATTGAGCCCTTGGAGGCTCTGCTGTGCGCCGGGTACTTGGAGCAGAGCGGGACCGTGCAGGGAGCAGCGCGTCTGACGCGCTTTGCAGGCTGTGTAGGAAAAAAGACTGCGCCTCGAATGTGGTGCAAATCCAAGTTCCTACAAGCTCCAGGGGCAAACCCCGAGGAATTCTGCTGTCCTGGCACAGTGCCCTTCGTTCACAGGCGGCACACTGTTCTGAGCGAGGCGTAGACGACGATTTGCATCCAAGAGGATGAAAGCTGGACAGGTTAGAAAATGGGAAGAGCCCCGGTCCGTGTGCGCACGAAAGGATTCCTCTCCGTCCATCTACACGAGCCGGGATGCGCGGCGGAGCTCTCGCTCCAGCTGCTCCCGCACCAATGGGGAGCGCTTGGTTTTTTCCTGGGCACTGTCCGCGCTCATGGAAACAACCACACGATGGCACCTTCGACTTGCAAAAGGAACGCACCGAGGCCAGCTCGAAAACAGCCCAAGCGCAGAGCCAAGCTGGAAACGTCCAGGCTCTCAAATCAACCGTGTCAGAACAAGGTTTCGCTGACTTCCCCTTCTTCGCACCACACGAACTCCGTTGCCCTAAGAAAGCTTTTCACTCTCTCAGAGTCCAGCCACAAACTTGAAAATACCTGGCAAAAACACGGCTCACAGAAGTGCCAGCCAAGAAAGATCTTGCTGCCTACAGCTTCAACAGCACCCACGGGACTCCCAGCACACACCCTGCTATCGGCACTTTCCTCCTCAGCTCCAAGTTCCATCCTAAGCCTTCAGTCTCAGAGTCAGGATCCAAAGGGAACAGCACCAGCGACTGCTCACACACTAAAGCTACCAGGGCAAGCTCAAGAGCTTGTTCTTTCCATTCCCACTGACAGTTTGACAGCTGTAACCCAGAGAACTGCCTACCGGGAAAAGCCTTTAAATTCACTTAGACCTTACCCAAATGTGCCCATCTAAGCTTGCTTTCTTTACCAAGGAGAGGAATGAGAAGCTCATCTGAATAGAAATGGCATCTCCTCCAAAATACAAAACATGCAGGGACCGCTCCCATGAAAAGGTGCCTGTAGAACACTGTTACTGGGCATTAACCTGCCTGTGGCACTAGATTAGTTGCATGCCAAGACTCAGGGTAGCTGCTTACCTTGGCCAAAAGATTTGTGCTGCCAAAATTTCAAGAAGGCTACCTCTGAGAACTGGAAACTACATGCCAAATCAAATCTTTCAGGAGACCACTTTCCAAAGATAGATACTGACTCCATAACTGTACAGTGCTTCCACATCAAATATGCTAGGACAGACAATTGCTGCCACCCTTGATCTGCACGAGGCAGCTTCTTCTCTGCACATAAAATACCGGAGCTGCATGCTTTTGTTCCCATGGAACACCATT
This sequence comes from Turdus rufiventris, assembly GCA_013186435.1. Taxonomy (NCBI): domain Eukaryota; kingdom Metazoa; phylum Chordata; class Aves; order Passeriformes; family Turdidae; genus Turdus; species Turdus rufiventris. The sequence continues at coordinate 3,072,400 of PYHW01009726.1, read as the reverse complement.
GCCATTCTCATTCAGGAACTTACCGAGCACCAAGGCATCATTTTATTATGCAGACATGTGAAATACTGTAGCAGCTTCATCTTATTCTCATTGGAGTCACTGGAACTTTTGCTATTTACTGAGATCAAACACAAGAAGCTTAATAACCCAAGCTCACTCACCATTGTGCAAATAGCACTTGATTAATTCGAGTTACCATTGTAACACACAGAATGGCTCTGTGCAGGAAAATGGAAGTCTCGTTTGTCACAGGGGCAGAAAACCTTTCCACCACAGAAATTCTGGGAGGAATCCATCATGCCTCAGTGTGCATTGCTGGTCAAAGAGCTACCTGATGAGTGGCTGTGTCCATGGTACTGTCAGGGCTCACATAACTTCCCACCTTACAGACACACAAGTCACGCCCACTGATAGCGCAGTACTCCAGACAGCTCACTCAAACCCCTGACTCTCTCCAGTTATGGGTTCACAACATCATGCAGGGCAGTTCTGTCCACAGGGAGATTTGGTTTTAATTAATCCAGAAGAAAGTTGCATTTTTATAGTCTTTGGCTCTACTAAGATACTTTATGTAACACAGCAAGAATAAATGTGTTTATACAATGATAAAGAACAGAGGGGGTAATTGTACATTTTGCTGCTTTCTGTCAAATAAATGCTAGCCAAATAAATACCTCACCAAGTCTTACTGTGAAGACAGATGGCCAGAGTGGTAGACAAATTCTGAACCATGTGTCTTGGTCAATTTATATACTTATCCTTTTCTTCAGCAGAACTTTTTTGCACTGTTAGCCCACGCTGCTGAACTGAATCCAGTACAAAAGCAGTGAATATAGGAACTGTTCCCTTTGAATTTGAATGGTGATAAAATGCAAATCTAAAAAATGTATTGTCTTGGTTTGAAAGACAGGGGCCTGCTAAGAAAGGCAGCAGCCTCTCTTGGAATGGGAAATGTAAACCCATTCCCTCTGAAATATTATAATTTTGAAATTAAAGGGCTCTCAGGCAAAGAGATGAGAATAGGAATACCAGTTCTTTACTAGTATGTGTAATAAAGCAAACAAACAACAACCACTCAGGCATTAACAACAGGCCTGCCCTTTGCCAGCCAAACCTCAAGGTGTCTCTACCCTACAGGGAAATCTCAAACAAAGAGAGAGTAGCCAAGTGTACCCCTCCCCTGTGCTCACAACTTCTTGTGTCTCTGTTCAGTATCCAGTCTTTATTGTCTCCTAGCAACACCTATGAGGGAAAAAACAGTAAAAACCCAAAAAATCCCCAAGGAGAACTCCTAAAATTCCAACATGCATTTTAGAGCAGCAGGAAGATTTTATGTGTAGCTAGCAAATCATAAAAAGATGCACATTTACAGGTTTTTTGAAAAAAAAATAAAAGAATTACAGACAAAAAACATAGTTTAGTAAACTGCAAATATAAATCTAAATCACACAGTGTCTTGAAAGGTGGCATGAAAAAGAACAAGAGGAAATTTTAAACAAGGAAGTCAGAAACAGGCCACAACCTCAAATCCTTTTCTGTTTAAGGTACTTCTAAGATGCTTTAGTAGAGTGTCTTAAAAGTCATGTAAGTTGAAAACCGTGCTATTTGGACATAAAAATCAGGTTTGCTTCCATGATGATTAGATCTGCATACAATGCATAAGGTAAGTGTATGCTTTGGATATTCAATAAACAATTTAAAACTATTTTCAAGTTGAAGGGACTACTTTTTATTTGTTTTGAATTCCTTGGCTAAAAGGGGTGTACATTAAAATACTGCAGACATATTGTTCATTATATAGTTACCAACTGCAAAGGAGGCAAGCATTTGGTGTCCTTAAAAAAGTAAAGCCTTTTAGCTTTTGTTACTAGGCTCAAAGGTTAGAATATACATAAAATATGCTAGCTGAGGACTTAAATCAATTGTTTACTGTAAGTAGCTCAAATTACATGAGCTTTCAAAAATAAAAAGTAATATACACCAGCAATACAAAACAGTCACAAATAACAGGAAGAATTATTTCACCATTAAGGAACCAACCTTCTCACCCTCTTTTGGAGGGAGCATAATCTGGGAGCTGAAGTAACAAACTTGAGAACATAAATCTCCCTGCTACTGAGAACTTGCTGACACAGGAACAACCTAAGCTCTGTGACTTTTCCCTTTACATTCATTGGTCAAGGTTACTAATGTAAAATTTACTGGGTCAATCAAAGACTAATGCTAATCTATGAAAAGTCATAAAATAATCGGAGCTGTTCTTAGACAATGAGAAATGGAACCAGAACTACCAATCTGGTTACTTGCAACATGTCCCTAAAACTTACTGCCTTATATTCATAACTAATGTACAGCTACCGGTACAACCAGGAAAATATGAAAGTTACTGATGTCAGCAAGGGAAGGATTATAAAGAACTATTCCCATTAATCATCACGTACACAGTAACTCTAGCATTAAAATGTAAGCCCTTTTAGTACCATCACCTGGAAATTTAGTATTTAACAGCATTTATAAATATTCTTAGAAGAGGTATATGAATTTACATCTGCTTTTAAACATATATGCCTGAAAAACCCACCAATTTTTCAGTTTTTTGCATCTTAGTGGGACTCGTCTCCAACAAAGAGGACACATAAGAGTTAAATTTCCATTCTGCACCTTTGCACCTTCTGGTATATAATGATTCTTGAGAAAGCTCAGTAATGCAGTAATAAACAGAATGGAGATGACCTAAGACTCTGGAATGGAGGTAGTTCAAAACATTTTGGGATGATATCTGTTGTCTGTCAACTGAAACTTTTTCCTGAAATCTCCCTTTTTCCTCATTTCCCTTTCCTTCTCGTGCCAAAAAAAAAAAAAAAAAAAAAAAAAAAAAAAAAAAAAAAAAGAAAAAAGAAAAAAGAAAAAAGAAAAAAAAATTTAAAACGGTCTAAGTCTTAGAATAGCATGCTGGGTCACAAGCATAGAGAAAGGACAAATGTTCTCTAATTGGAACTTATTTAAAACATCAGTTCAGTCATGCAAATAAATAGCAGAGCAGATGTTTCTTGCTCTCAGACACTTTCACACATCCCTCAGCGATTCAGTGTGTGTTCTGGGCTGCTTAACTGAAACATTCTCACAAAGATATTTATGGCTGCAGAAGACCTCTGGCAGGCACTTCCTCATGGGAAAAAGGTGCTTGTTAAGGTCAGCCAGAAGCAGCTGCTTCTACAAAGGTCATACAAAATAGGGTGACTATGACAACCTTGGTCTTCAGGTATATTAACCTTAAGTGAATAAAAAGTGTCTGGAGGCATTGAAGCATGTATTCTGGTTATATCATTTTGATAATTTCAGTATTTTGACAGTTAATGAGATAGTCGATAAATGAATAACCACACAAATTTTAATTAAAAGTGAGATTGTGCCTATGAGAATGAGATTCAAAAAGTTGCCAACATTCTTTCTGTAGAACTGACACAACTATTTGTTATTCTCAGGTATTACTGCTCTATTTTAATAAGATATTATACGAGCTTTTTGCATGTTGCAGGTTTACAAATTTGGGCTTTAAATTGCGTATTACTTTTGCTTGTTTCATTGAGCAATGTAGCTACCCCTTAGAACATTAGTACCTTATAGACATGAAATATCATGATAAATAAGAAAATTATAAAGACCTGTGAGAGATTACTGACAAAGATTACTCACTTCATATTAATACAGAGAAGCAGTAAAAGAGACTGAGATAGCTTGAATGATAAACAGCATTATAACAATTTGCAAATTGTTGTAATTAAGAATTAAGACACAACTTAGTATTTGAGAACCATTTCAAAACTATGTACATCCAGGAGTTCTCTTGTGGTATATAAGAGCATAACCGCATAATACCTTTTTAATTAAAAGTGCAAAAATTACTGCTGAGGTTCTAAAAAAGAGCAGCAGCCCTGCTGCAGCAATACACTTTTTAGAATGTGATCTGTAGTTTCACAAGACAGAGCTGAAGATATCTGCATAACACCATGCACATGTAAAATCCTTTTGCTACCTGTCAACATGGCCTGTGCCTGTGTGAAAAGAAGCAATGTTCCTGTCTCTCACCAGGTTCAGGAGAACACTTTCCTGCTTTCCCAGCTCCAGCTCCTGGAACACCTCCTGCCTCTCCTTCTTCACTGCCCCTTGATCTCTGCTGTTCCTCTCACACATTCTCACCCTGCTTTTCTCTGGCCGTGATTACAGCTGTGCAACAACTTTTTTTCTTTATTCTTAAATCTGCTATCATAGAGGCATTACTGCCATTCCGAATTGGCAGCCCTGGCCAGAACCATCTCCATCTTTGGAGCGACCAGGGATTGGTTTTGCTACACCTGGAGGAAGCCTCTGGCAGCTTCTCAAAGAAGCCACCCCTGTAACCCCTCCTGCTACCAAAAATCAGGCCCTGCAAACCCAGTACGGCTGGCTTCAGCCTCTGCCTCCCAAACCTTGTGAGTTTCAGCAACTACACCTCAGACATCAGGGAATGACCGTGTTTGCCCACCACTGATTTTCAGTCTTTGACTCATCAATGAAGGGTTTTATCAGAAACAGTTTTCTCTTGTCTATTAACTATGCAAATAAGTACATACATGCCTATGTGCTTCCTGTAAGGAAGTCCAAGGAGAACGTGGGGGTTGTGTAGGACAATACAGGACACTCCTTTCCTTTCCATTCTTTTTTTTTCCAGAGCACTGCGTTAATGCAAACAATGATAAGAAAAACAGTTGCCTGGAAGAGTCTGTAATAAACTGCCACATAAACAACCTTCTCATATCAAATAGCTCAAGTCCAACTACATTCAAGTTGTAAAGACTGAGGACTTCAGAAGAAAGATTAAGTTATTTTTCATGCAGGTAACACATGTCTGCCTAGCAAAGCCACCAGAAGACGAGAAGCACTGGGGACAAACAGACTGGAGATACTGTGGCCTTATGTGTGAGAACAAGAAATTTCCCTAACACAACAGAAAGTGTGCTTCTCAAAATAGCTGGCGTTTATTGTTAGGCTAAGATTTGTGTATTCCATGTGCCTCAATGAGTATAAAAAAAATTGATTAATCTCTGAAAAATTGATGACACTTGCTAAAAATAAATTAGGTCAATATTTTAAAAATGTATACACAATGTAAGCTGTAGCTGTGCTCACAGGTCCCTTCACTGTTTCTTCTCTAGCAACTATATCAGTAGCTTGTGTAGAAAAAGAACATAAAAAATAGCTAACTCACCAAACCACAAATACTGTTTCTTTCTGTCTGGTAGTAAGAGTCAGCAAGAAGTGCAGTGCAAGACAACGGGGTGGCAACACAGGGTACTTGGCAGAGGCTCCTGCCCCTGCCCAAGGGGACTCAGAAGCCAAGGAGATGGTTACTTCAGCAGAGGGCACTGGAGGAACAAGGATGTGGTGTGGTACTGGCTCTGCCTATTGGAACTACAGACTTGCTATGCTGCAAATTCTTGTACTTTCTGTTGCTTCAAAATTTTTATCCCAGAAAGAGAGGAGATGTGCTGCATGATACTGGAAGGTCTGGAATTGGAGCAAAACAGGTAATGACGTGCAAGCAAAAAAGGCATTAAGGAGGAGAATCTGGGGCATGTACTCCTGAGTCAGCATCCTGCATCCCACACCACCAGTGGGACAGGGAGGATGATGAGATGGAATGGTTAAGGAAGTGAAACCTCTAATGAGAAATCATCAAAACAAAGTTTCTTACCTTCCTTATAATTTCTTCTTTTTCCACAGCAGCTGCAGTCAGAGGGTGTATTTACATAGACCTTTGCATTCCATGTAGGATGAAAACACAAACATTAATAATTGTACTGAAATTCTACAGATTTATTATGAACAGCATAAAAAAAAAATGCAAAAAATTTTAAACAAATCTGATGTTTGGTGGGTTATGTAGTACTATTTATTTGTGCAAATTGTGAATTTGTGAATGCTTGGAAGAGGTGCTTTCATGGAAGAACACTCATTTTATACATACAGACCTCACATTCCTTTAGATCCTCTAGGCTTCTTTTGCACATGGGAAATGGAAATCTTGTGTGTTACTGTAGAGATACTGAGCATATCCACAGTGTAAGGCTGTATTTTGCAATTATTGTTTTATTATTTAAAATAAGCACATAAAAGTAGCTCTAATATGCATCTGTATCCCATGGGCTTGGATCACATTCAGCATGCTCTTTAATGAATATTGGATTTTCTTTCAATGATTATGCTGGATGGATACAGTCTTCTGCTTTTGTCAATGGAATTTTATAGAAGTGAAGGAATTTAGGTTTTGTTAAGGAATGTTTAGGTTTTGAAGAAATTTAGATTTTTGTTTTGGTTCATTTTTTTAACGTGATGGTCAAACATATAAAAGTGCTGAAGATTTTCTTTTTTATTATCTGTGGTCTATGTGCAAGAATCTTCACTGAGAAATAACAAGGACATGCTTACAGCCATCTAGGTAAGTATTTAATTTGTTCCATTCTTGCCTTCCATTCTGATATCACAGGTTTTGAAATGAGAATTTTTCCATTATTACCAGCTTTACATGTCATGTTGCTAACTAAAATAGCAAACTGAAACACTGCCAAGACATTTTAAAAATACTCATTTCTTTTTATAAAGACAGCTATCCTGGTACCACAGTTCTAGAGCAGTTTTATATGGCAGGAGTAATACAAAATTTGAATAGTGAGATGATACCATTTCATAGTTACACTGCTATTTTAGTATTTCTCTCAGTCATACAGGCTAAAATGGGGAGTCATTTTTAATGTATAATTTGAAGAACATTACTAGTGTGGCCACAAATGTCAGCTCTTAGAACCATGCCTACACATTATCCCCTTTTGGATGGGAAAAAAGAAAGAGAGAAAGGGATTGAAAATTGAGACTGTATGTGGTAGAATAAAAACTAATTCCTGTGGGTTTTTAAGAACATAAAAGAAAGAACAATGTAAACATGTGGTGATAAATTATAGCAGATTTAATGATAAGCTGAAATTATATTTGAAAACAGTAATCCTAAAGACAAATAACATTTTGTGTTTCAAATGCTAAAGCAGTGTATCATACAGGAAGAAATGCTGTGTAACTGAGGAAGGCAGACACTAAAAATAATCTAAGTTATCTAGAACCAGGACATAGTGGGATCAGTTCCCAACAAGAGAACAAGCTCATCTGCAAATTTCTGAACTTTCAGAAAACATAACAAAGAATAAACATTAGAAAAGCCTGACTGATGGAAGTCTAAAGTGGGGTTTGAGAATTAAAGTGCTCATCTGTGCAGTGTTGCATAACAAGAACCATAGGCAATTTAATACCCCACTTCTTTAAATTTCAACCATGTATTACTGTGGTAACCTATGCTGTGATACTGAAAATTGTTGTTAGCACGTTCATACTGCTAATGGAATTAAGTGTTGAGGGAAAATAAACTACATGGAAAATGAAACCTTTCCACAATACAGGAACCAGAAGAGAAAGTGGTAGAAGTCCCCAGACTGGACTATTAAAACCCAGACTGAACAGAATATCAGAACACTGTACAAGCACTTGCTAGAAATTAGGCAGTAACAGGATTCAGGTCCTGACTATTTCTAGCTTCTGTGACTTTAAACAAAGGTTGCAAAGAACACCTACCATTCTAGCTGCAATTCTACTGCTATCTTCTGCTTCTAATCAGGACACTGACAACGCCAATAAGGTTCACATTTTTACTGCAACAAGAGGAGTCTGCAAAAGATGGTAATTGTTGACTGAAAAGTTTCTGTGGTACAGAAAAATCAGACTGGTTGGAAGCATCTTAAAACTCATCTTATTCCAAATCCTGCCATAGGCAGGGACAACTTCCACCAGACCAGGCTGCTCCAAGCCCTGTCCAATCCAGCCTTGGACATTTCAAATTTAGACTTCATGGTAGTTTTGGTTTGAACACCATTTTGTGTAGTGGTTTTGGTTCACCAGTTTGAGTTTCCCAGCCAATGCACCGATTTCATGTGGTGGGTCTAGTGCTGGCCAAATCAGAAGTGCACCCACCAGAATTATTTACTCATGTCCTGCTGTGAGACAGGATTAGGAGGAAGGCAAAGCAGGCTCAAACTTTGAAGGGTATAAAGAAAAATTTATTTACAGAATTAAAAGGAAAATAATAACAATCAGAATAAACCTTCAGAACACTTCTCCTCTTCCCCTCCACCCTCTTTTCTTTCACACTGACAACGTAAAGAGACAAAACCTGGGACTTTCAGTCATTTTACCACCCCTACAATAATCTTTCTTAAGTTCTCTTAGGGAGAGGAGTCTCTCTTGCCATACCACGGAAACTTCTCCACAAGAAGCAATTCTAATTCTCTTGGGGCTTCAATGTCACAGCAAATAAGCCGCCTGGGAGATGGAATCCATTTACCATGTGTAAATCCCTCCCCTCAACTTACAGCTCTTCCCACAACTGTTTTAGAGGGCTCAATCTTTGGCTAATGGGGTACACTTTTAAGGACGAGCTCTGAGAACAGAGGTCTTGTTCTCCTTCCCTGGGGGCAAAGGGTCTTCATCATCCTTGTCTCTGTTCAAATTTCTCATCGGATCACAGCTACTTCAACATTGGCTTGTTCAGCATGGTGCTTTGCTCATGCTCGGCCCGGGCTGGCAGCAGGGCAGGGTTTAATGTTGGTGAGATGTCAGCAAACCCAGCCTGGCCTCGCAGCCTCCCCTGCCCTGCCCTGCCCTGCCCAGCCACCACACAGCCTCCACACAGGGAGAGGGGACAGAAGTTCTCTCTTCAAAAGCCAGAAACAACAGGGAGATTTTTCCCGGGCTTGTTTGTTTTAAAATGTGAATATCACAGAGGCGTGTTCAGCTCTTTAATTGGTTTATCAGCATGCCTATTCTCAGAGCCAGCCAGCAACTGGTTTTGCCAGGCACGGAGGAAACTCCTATCAGCTTCTCTTAGAAAATCACTTCCGTGGCTGCCTCCTTTCCTCCTCAGCAAAAATCAATTAATGCAAAACCAGCACACGCTTCTTTTCTAGCTCACAGTAAAGCTCCTGCTAAGTCAAAGGTTCTCTTTGTAAACATCTTAATATTCTGTGTTCGTAACATCTCAATGCTTGTGACTGTGGCTAGAAAACTCTGTTTTCAGAAATTAATAGCTCTTCTTACTACTATTTTATTTAAACATTGATCCTTGATAAACATAAAGGTTGTTTTGGTGGAAAAGCTTAAATAATATAGATTATTTTTTTAGTAAAACAGACAGAAATAACACTTTTGCTTACTACCACCACATTTCTTGTAAAGTTAATGAAAATTTGTCTGTGGTCAGTACAAGACTACAAGAGGAATAGGAGCTGAAGAGTAACCTTTCCTTATGAAGTTTTTCCCCATGTGTCGGAATTTCCATCTTCTGTCTGCATGTCACAACCTAGCTCCCTTTTGCAGGCTGCCCTCTCGAGTCCCTGGCTCCGGCCATGGCTGCTTCTGACTTGATGTTGTCCTATTTAAATTATATTTCCAGGTCATGCAATGTCGCACTTCAGATGTTGGACTGACAATATACTGGGTGCTCCTCACAGCGTCATGAAAGACAAATAGAAATGCAGTGATTCCCTGCACATCCTTCCCAATGGCATCACAGCAGGATTGATCCCGCAGAGCCTCTAGCTGGGCATAGACATGATAAAATATATGGGCAATAAAATGGGACTACTGGATACCATTTTTAGGTCTTTAACTTAAATATGGCTTCCTTAGTATTTTACACCACATTCGTGTTCTCATAAACAGGCATCAAGTGGATGTTACCTGGAAATATCCTGATGCTAAATAATTAGCGCGTGTAACAATTTATCACTGTCAGTCAGTACGTGCTTAGTAAATGCTACAAGTCAAGCGACTGCAAGACATTATATAATTGCATTTTAAATTTTTTTCTCTATGCCAACTAGTTCTGACTGTGACTCAGGAGGGTCCCCAAACACCTAACCTGTGGTGCTGGTTAAAGTTGAGGATGATTTGTATCCTGCAGCACAAAAAGCTAGGGGGAACCTTCTCCAGCACCGAGCCCATCTCTACATCTTCACGTGGAACTGGCGGGCAAAACCCTGAAAGCTTAGCCCTCTACGGCCACGTAAGAGGAAATTTAATTTGTGTTATTTTTCCCTGAACTAAGAAAAGTTACCGGCCCGAAGCAATAAGGTGTGATGCATGATGCAACCGCAGGATCCGCCAACAGAGGCTCCTGAGGGACAGAAAATGGCGGGCGGGGGCCCTCAGGAAGCTCCGAAGACACAGAGCGCTTTCCAGGAGCCACTCGTTGTGTAAAAACCACCGACCTCCACCCCCGAGTCCGCTAACTATGACAAAAGGAGGTGAGGGAGGGGGAAAAGACCCCACCTGAAAGGAGAAAGGCATCTGACATTAGAGAGTGCCCCTGACGGAGCGCAAGTTACCCTCCCCGGGGCGGGTGATAGCTTCCCCACCCTGCCCTCACAGGCTCCAGGCCGTGACTCGGCTGTTTCTCGCCGTCCCGGCTGCGGGGGAGAGGCGGGCTCAGGAAGGGGTGGGTGATGCAGGAAGGGGCGGGTGGTGCGGAGAGGGAGGAGAGGGAGACAAGTAGGGAGGGAGCTAGGTGGGCGGTGAGCGGAGCAGTCGACGCACAAGATGGCCGCTGCCGGAGTGGCAGCGGGGCGGCGGCGGGCGATGGCGGCGCTGCCCCGGGGCCCGCGTGTGCTATTGGAGGAGCAGCAGCAGGGCGCTGTGGCAGCCCCGGTGTGCCGGAGCTGAGGGGGCCCGTGGGCGCTGTAGGAAGCCCGGCCCGCGTGGTGAGTGCGCCGCGTCCGCCGCGGGGTGCGGGGAACAATAGGGCGGGAGAGCTCTGCCCGCCTTGCCGAGGAAGGAGGCGGAGGGACGGGCGCTGGGGCGAGATGATCTCCAGAGGTGTTTTTTACTTCTAATAATTCTGTGACTTCGTGCCTCGCCAGGCCTCAGGCTCCTGCAGGGCTCGATTTCCGAACGCCTCGGGCAGACGGGGAGGGACCGTGGGTCTCTGTGCCCGACGGGGGGGAGGCGGAGAGGGACTGGGTCTGGCTGGGGGTGGGGAGAGGCGGCATCGCCTCAGGCTGCGGCGGCCCAGGGACAGGCGGCTTTTGTGTGTCCCCTTTGCCTGCTGTTGTTTTTTTCAGGGGCTCTGCCTGTCTCTGCGTGACAAAACTCGTCCCTGTGTCTCGTTGAACAACAGAGACGGAGGGGAAAATAATGTCAGAGCTCTGGCAGTCCCCGGGACACCTCTCTGCCCTGGGTTGTGGCTCTTTTGTCTGTCGCGCCTGAGGGAACAGCGAGGTGGCCGCGGCTCCCTGTGCGTGGGGACAAACGCTGGTGAAACCGTACAGGATCTCCCTGACTTGCACTAGTTTTTCCACCCTGGCATTGTTTTGGCTGTTGGATTACACCCACAGAGTGGGTAGGGTTTCATGCCGGGGGTGCGGTGTTGGTGTAGCTGGGATTTAATTTGCTTTGATGGTTGGGAATGTCCTGGTGTCAGGTTTTGTCCTCAAAAGCCATTGTGAGGGCTGTCTTGTTTTAAAGCAGGGAACTGATGAAGGTTTCGGGTTTTTTTTTATTTTTTTTTTTTCCTAGGAACTAGGAATGTTTTGTTTACCTCTGCATGCTTTATTGTCCAGAGTGTATTTTTTATTTTTATAAATTTTAGTCAAGTACGAGTGACAAATCATTTGTTCCTCTAGCAGAAGCTATGGCTTTCTGTGTTTTTGCCATCTTGAAAATGGCTGAAGTGGGGGGAAAGAATTAAAAATTTGCAAAAATAATTAAAAGGTTCAAAGTAACCTGGATTGTGGCTGAGCTGCTTTAATCATTGTAACTGGTGTAGCAATGCTGTCATTTAATGACTGTGGAAGATAAATGTAGTTGTTAAATTCAGCATTTATACCTCTGTTCACATTATATGGCGATAGAATTGTGAGATAACACAGGAATTCTAGGAGGCAGAAGATAATGCATTCCTAAATTTACCTTTTCTGACTTCTTTCAGGCTTATGAGGAGGTGGAGGTGGTTAATTTTGTCAGCTATAAATGTCTGTGTTGCTGCATTTGAAGTCATGGAAGCTAATATGGGACTTCATGGCTGTATAAATAGCCTGTGTTCTGGAGCAGTTTGTACATTTTTGCCAATTTCTGAGCTTCACCAGGAGCACCATGGTTTTCTTCAGTGCATTAATGCACGATGCTAATAATGAAATTATGGTTCCCACTAATATAAATAGAAGCAGATGTTGTCAGGCACCTTTTCCTTTCCCAGTGATAGCTTATAGCTTTGCCTTTCTGTCCTAGAAAAGGGCCTGTCAAAGCAGACAGCCTGACAGGCTGCTTGGAGGGAAATGTAGAAAGGCAGGTACCATCAGAGCAGTCTGTTTTGACAACCAGAGACTTGAGTTTGTCAATCACTTAAGAGCAGCAGGAACCTTCATCGACATAAATGGGAAGTAACTTGTATGGTTTCTGATGGTTTGTTGTTTGTTTTTGTGAGGGTTTTTTTTGGTTTTTTTTTTTTTGGTGGTGTGGGGTTTTTTTGGTGTTTTGTTTTG
>PYHW01009726.1:3048021-3059559 GCA_013186435.1 Turdus rufiventris | reverse complement strand
TTTTTTTTTTTAATTCTCCACCAAGAATTATAGTTTACATGCTGGACACCTGGGGGAAAAAAAAAAGTTTGAGCTGCTTGAAAGAACTTGTGGAGTTGTATGTAGTTTCCAATCGTATGACATATAAAGCTGAACTAGAAGGAAAGAACCCATCTGCGTGTAGGTTCCCAAACTTCCCCATAATCTCAGAATAGTGATGCAGAAGCTTTATAAGGTATCTTTTAAGCAGGTGATCTTTATAAGACTTTGTAATTTTTTGCAAAGCCTACTCATTGTTTAAAATTCTCCCCCGGTGGATTCACTGAATCATTTAGCAGATGAAAGTCTGTGTGGTTTTGTGGTGATTTTTCCCACACCCAGTAAATCAAGTGGTTGTTTGCTGGAGCATCCCACGTAACATTGGCTGGTGGGCCAGAAAAGCAAATCTGACTCAAAGTACATAACAGATAAACCTTAGGGGAATTAATTTTTGATATTAATGTCTTGGACTGTACTAGGTAACAAATGTGAAACCATTATCATACAGGAATAAAGATACTATATGCTCCTGTTCTGAAAGATTATTATATAAACACACTGCACCAACTGAAATTTCAGTGTGACCTTCAAGATTCCATGTAGGCTCTGTTACAGTAATGTAGCCTGAAGTCTAGGGACTCTGCTAACTGAGAAAGAAAGCCACAAATGTTTACTTATGTTATATTACTTTCCTTTCTATGCAGAGATTCCACAGTGTGCCCGGAATTAGGTGCAGTTTCCATCACTGTTTGACCACTTGTTTTACTGAAGAAGTGCACCTTTTGTATGTCTCATTTTCTTCATTACCAGTCCATTTACAATTGAAATGGTATTAGATTTCCAGGGGCTAACTGATTTCCTAATGAGGTTTTTTTATTTGTGGAAGTGTGTTAATGGGCAAGAAGGTGCACGAGTCCTAATGGCTTATTATAAATAGATTTTTCTGATATAAAAATAATTTCTGGTTAGAGTGCTTGAGGAAACAGCTTTCTGGCTACTGCAACATATTTGATGCCGTCAGCTGGAGAAACAGATTTTGGTGGTAGAAATAATTTGCTGTAAATGTGTGTTGTCAGAGGCAGTGCCAGTTGTGCCCAGCTCTGTGTTAGAAAGTGTAGAGGAGTGTGTCATGCGAGTGTGGTGAGTGCCCTGCCTCACACTGAGATTACTTTCTAATGAAGGGAGAAGGAAGGCAGCTGCAGGGGGTCTAAGGGAAACTTTCAGCAGTGGAGATGACTTACCATATACATCAGAGCATATCTGCATATGCCAAAGGGCCTGGACATCCTATGCAGACTGCTACGTGAAAACTTCTGCCCCACATATTAGGTTGGCTTTTCTTCCCCAGGAAAAGAAAGTATTTCAGGAAGCCTAAACACCACATGGAGAATAAGAGAGGAGACAAGGGAAGAGGATTGTTTTGATGCACAAAAGGATTCTTTTTTTTCCCATTCTGCTACATAAGAAATGGAAGATCCGCAGTTCAGCTGGAAAGTAGTGGAAATGTTGCTGGAGAAACAGGTCTTTCACTTGCTTCACATAGATTGTGACACAGTTGCCATGTAATTCGATGCCAGGGACACAGAAGAGAGTGTTTGTGTCAGGGAATACTGTGGTGAGTCTGGAATTCAATATTACAGAAGCTGGAGGATTTACTGACAGTTATGCCTTCCAGCCATGGTCACTTAAACCACCATAAGGACATGTTGTTGCCCCTCACTGAATAGACCCCTCACACTACAGATTGCTTGCAAAACCACTTTAAAAAGTATTTATTTTCAGTTACAGAATTTGTGATGTGCATGTTATATTGATCTGAGACATGACTGCTTCAGCTCCAAGACAACTGAAGAAACCAAGTGTTTGCTGTAGCTGAAATGGCTGAAATGTGGTAGGCTGGGCAAATGAGATCTCACAGGTGATTCCTTATTTTGTTTAGTTTGTTTTTTTGTTTTAACATGGAAAGTCTGGTTGGTCTCATCTCTTTACTATTCCAGTTTAATAGGTGTTTTTAAAATTGTCTAATTAAATACTCTTTCAAAGGAGGCTGTTAATCTTAAGTTAAAATCTGGACATTCCAAATATAATTATTTTTCAGGATGCTTCCGTGTTTATTAGACCCTGTCAGGATAAACTTTGAAAGTTGAGGTATAGTTGTTTTCAAAAATGCCGGTTGATCAGCTGATGGAGCAGGAATGCTTCTAGCCTGGCTCTAAAGGTCTTCCCAGCACTTTCTCCTGAACTCATTTTGAGCAATTGCTTCAGTTCAAATGGTAATCAAGTTGGAAGGGTTTTCAACTACAATTTTTAACTTCCTTACTATATACAAAGGAGACATCTACTAGAGTAGCAGCAATCTCAGCTCTTTGGTGTGCATTGGAGGTTTTTGAGACTTGGAGCTAAATATTTTTGATAAATTGTGTCAGACAGTGTTGGTCCCCAACTCCAAAATTAGGTGCTATCTTTAGGGCAAAAGGACTAAGGTTCAGGGAAGGTGTAACAGAGAGAATGAATTGAAATTCATGCCACGGAGCATGGTCCTAATTACTTCCTTGTTAATAAACCCAGTTCTGTGGAACACTACCAGTGTTTGGTAGCATTTAACTTTCTCAGTGCTTTGTTTTTAGAGTAAACATTACTCTTAAGAACTTGGCACTCTTCACTTTTTGTAGCAATTGTGTTTGAATTAGTAACTTCTCTGTGTCTTACTACAGTGACTGTGTAATAGAAATGCCCTTCAAAAGTGACTGAAATAACATCTTACTGTTGGGTTACTTTTCCTGTAAGTCACATTCTTTCAGCTTGTTCTCCTTGTTCTCCTTCCACCTCTATTCCTTTTGTTACCACTTTAAGTCCTTCAGGTACTATTTGATGTCAGAACTGTACCAACAAGTGGAATTGTTAGGACTTCATTATCCAGTCACTCACAATACAGCAAGACTGAAGTGTTTTGTCCTGTGGGGATTTTTTTTTTTTTTCAATTCTGTGCTAAGATGCAAGAACTGAAGGAGAGACCCTGAAATGATGGAAACTAAATTGTAAAGCAACAGTAGAAAGTGAGTGTGATTAGCTTATGTGGCATTCCTGAATTGTGGCATGTTGCATAATTATTTTATGAGCATTAATGATTCTGGCAGTTATGCAGGCCTAATGATAATTAAATCTCACCTTGATATAGGCTGTTCTCTGGGAGGCTTAGTAGAAAAAGTTTCCTTGCCTTTATAAGTGAATATTATGCTAATGAATTCTTGAAAAATCTGCTCATGAGTCCAGTGAAACTATCATCTCTGTGGTGTGTCACAATTTAGAATTCCTATATCATTATATGAAAATCAAGCCTAGGTTTTGTGCCACAGAATGAAGTGGTTTGAGGAGATAGGAAACAGCAAAATGCTGTCCTGCTTTCCAATCTATGTATGGAAGAAAGAGCAGGAATTGTGAAGCGAGTGTCAGCCTCCCCCCCACAAATGAAAAATCTTTACAGCTGTGTAAGATGTTGCATATGCATTTTTTGAGCTCTGCTAGAGCAGTTTTTTGTTTAACATAGCGTCTGGGAAGTTGGCTGTAGATGTGTCTGAGGGACTTCCTACCAAATCACCAGTCCCCTAATGTAAACATAACTAATTAATCACATTTGAAAGTTCTTGATAAATAGCTGTTTATCATCATACAGAAATTGTCACTGGTCACCTGCTTTGTTGTTCATTATTGTATGGGTAGACAAAATCCAGAAAGTTTTGGAAGCTGGAAGACGCCTTGCTCTTATTTAACAGCTCTGAAGGACAGTAATTCTTGGTCTTGCTTGCTTTGTAGAGGGGATGTGGATTTCAAATCAAAAGTAGATGAGAACTGTACAAAGCTTCACAAATTACTAGAGCAATTGTGAAGGAAATACCACACTTTGATTTACCTTTTGAGACTTGAAATAACTTTTGTCTAGGGCATCTGTCTCTTTGCCTGCTAAAATGCCCTGTTTTCTGTGTAGGATTTTTTTCCCCTGGATCCATGGTTATCTTTATCTCCCCTGTTCTCTTTAATGGTATTCTCTATTTTTCTTCTAATTTTTTTTTTCATTTAATTCTGAGCCACTCATCAATTCAGCCAGCTAGTGCAGGTAACAGAGATGGCTTATTGCCTCTTGGTTTCATTGCTTTATAGTTCAGAGTTGAAGGATGGGTGGTTTGGATAATGGAATAACCCGTGCTACTGTTTGTTCTTAGACTTTACTGAGGACTGTCAAAACATCAGTGCTTCCTCTGGAACTGATGAAGAAGTTAGGGAGCACTGTGACCACTTAGTTGTGCATTTGAAAGAAGAGATGGAGAAAGATAAAAATAAGTTAGGCTAAACTGGCCTAATAAGATGGACTGGGTTAGTTAAACCAAAGTTAACGACTCAGGCCGTCCTTCCTGTTTTATGAGTCATTCTGCCATTTAATTGTGTGAGAAGGCCTCCTGTAGAATTAATTAAAAAGGAGGCCTTAGTGCTGCAATAGTCAATTTTAGTTTTGGTCTTTGTTGTTTAAACCAGGCCTTATGGATAGAAGCCTTGACACTGTAACTTCTTTCTAAGTGAATCATAACAGTGGAAAGAAAATGTTATTCAGGAAAGTGAGAATTGCTTCCATTTTCGTTGCTTGGAGTAGACTAGGCTATTTAAACTGTAACTGGTTTGTTGCCAGCTATTGTCAGATTCTGCTGAAGAGATGTGAGCCAGCAGGATTGTCTTCTGGAGTTGCTAACCTGTGTGTGGATTGTTAGTTTCCTGTACTTGTGTGCTGTATTAAAGTATGGTAGCTGAATATACCCCTTCCGTGCTACCTTTTAATGCTGCTTATCCACTGTTTTGTAATTCATACAAATCCATGTCTTGGTTTGAAAATATCTGGCTTTGATTCCATCTGGTTTGGCCCCTGAATATTTTATTCCATTTTAAGGATTTACTTGTGTTAAGAATCTTCAGGGACATAAGTAATTTCAGCGCACAAAGGTGCTCAGAGTAAGGGTTGGCTGTTTTTGGAAACCTAAATCATCCCATCTCTGTTTTTGGTTTTTTTTTAATAAGAAGTTCCCTGTTGATAACAGCGTGAGAGTGGAATAACCTAGTTCTAACTTGTGCCAAAATGCACTGGGAAACTGAGTTTTTTGGTTTTCCCTGTGATGCTGCTTAGCATTTTACTGGTGACCTGCCTGTAGGCATAAAGGTTCTGTTGGAGTGCGAGATATTTCTTATTTTTATTAAAATAATAAAGTGAAAGGCTGTGAACAAAGCTCTCAAACACCTTAACTGGGATGTAAAAAGGCACAGGCCAGTTGGTTGCAAATCAAAATAAATTCCTTAAGTTATACTTGTACTAAATTTACCCCTTTTCTCTAATTGTTATTAGACTTAAGACTTCTCTTTGAGCAGTATGAATTTTTTTCAAAATATCTTCTTAGTAGGGGGAAATGTAACAAAATTTTAATCTGTCCTAAATGCATGATGTACTTTCTCATTTCTGTAGCATTTCCGAAACGAAAAAAATAAAAGTAGGACTACTAAGATGATATCAACACTGGCAAGTAGCTTTCAGGCTGTTTTGTTTGGTTTTTTTTTTTTTTCCCTTTTAGCATTCATTCCTTTACCAGGAGTATTGGAAATTCATCAGTTAAGGCAGAATAATCTAAGTGTCAACATCTGCACCATAGTTCATAGAAGTGTAAGATTTCCCTCCTGATTTTCTGTAAATCTGAGGATTTACATGACTTCAGCAAACAGAGATTTGTAGTAAGCTTTTCTGGTCACTCCTTTCTCAGTGGAACTTTTCTGTCAAATACTTCTAACAGAATAGCACTCAAGAGCTGGGTGGAGATGTCTGTGGGTGTGTTTCTGAGGAGAACTGTATGCTCACTGCAGTTTTTATGTGTGTTTTTAGATTCACTAGGCTGGTTGAGAATAGAACTTGAGCTCTGTCAAGTTGAAGCTTGGTCATGATGTAGGTGATTTCAGGACATACCAGGAAGAAAGGCTTCCACAGAAATCCTTGCTATTGGTGTTTGAGGACGAGATGATGTGGCTGTTGCATTAGGCACTACAGGAGAGGAAAGGGGTGTGGAGTCAGGATTGCTCACCAGGTATTCAAACAGTCACAGGTGTATTTTAGCTAAAATCCTGATTAAAAAAAAAATACCAAAACAGAAAACCAAACCAACATTCTACAGTGTCTTCCTGTGAGTAATACAGGTATTCACCTGATAAATGAAAATGTGACTTGTCCTTCCCCAGGAGAGGGGGTGGGGGAAAAAGCCTTTGCATATTTACTAGTTCATATGACAGCAACTGAAAGCCTTCAGGAAGGGGAAGTTAGTGACAGCAATCCTTTCCTTCAAGCACATCTGATAATTCATTAATATAATTTCATAAACTTGGTGTAGCTTTTGAGAAGTGGGAATAGACAGTGATGTTGATGTGACAATCTATTATGTGAGTTGTCATTACAGAATAAAAATGGACAGTAAGCCTGTGGAAATTTAGTGACTCAAGTATGCTGATAAATACATTTAAATAATTTGTTCTTGTAAGGATTTGCATGCTGAATAATTCCCAGTGCAGTTATGAGGGCTTCACCAGTGCTACTGCAGCTGCCTTTGGCTTACCCATTTTTAGAATTTTCTCTTTTGAATTGTTTGGCATTGGGTTTTAGTGTACTGTCATTGCTTTTATTCCAAAAAAAAAAGGTGGCTGAATACAAGAATGTGTAAAGGAACTGCATGGCTGGTAAGAGAGTTTCAAGGCCTAGTTTTCCTTTCCTATACCTTATCAGATATTTGGAAACCTGGTGTATAACCAGACTTGCGTAACACCAGTCAGAGGAAGTTTAAATTATTAAATCATGCAAATATTGGCTGTACATGGCTGGCTTGTCATTTGTTGTGGCTTGGTCTGCAGTAACAGTGGTGCAATGGGCAGCTGAGTTCTATTTTTAAGACTGTTAAAAGTAGGAAATTTGAAAAATGGAGGGATCTTTCTCAGTAGTCCCTGTGTGCCATAACTGAAACATCGATCAGATGTACTCTCAAGGTACTGGCAAAGGTAGCACTGCAGTCAGGGTGTGTGAGGGCTCAAACACTTGTAGTCTCATAGCAATCTGGGACAATGCCTATTAAAGCTTGTGGTGAGCTGTTGCTGCTTCAAGGAGATTGTGAATAGAAATTAAATCACTCAAATGGTACAGAGTTGCTTGATTTTGCAACTACTGTTATTTTCTTTCTGAAAGTATTTCAGTTTTATCTTAAGATACTGAACTAGATAAGCCTTATCTAGTCCTGTATCTTAGTTTTCCTTGGGTGAAGTCTAAATTTCTGTGAATCAAGTTCATTAGTGCGAGTTTGCCCTTTGCTATTAAAAAGCTGGTTCAGCATGCTGTGGAGATCTGTGTACTTTTTATTAACACAATGCCAGCCAGTAGTTTGAGATTGTATCCTGTGTATTCTTTACATCTTTCTGCTTGCTGATACTGCAATAATATAGTTGCAATATGTTTTTAGAGATTAATATATACCTTTGAAGACTGGGAATGAGAAAAAGTCTTCTTTGTAGACTGCTCCATTTAGAATAAATCTCATGCAAAGTAAGCAGTAAGAGAACTTTAAAAAGACAACATTCCCTGTTTTGAGGACTGTTTTTACAAGTCATAAACAGCAAAAATGCATCAAGTTGGCACTGAATTTTTAGCGATTACTCCCGAGATTATTGCATTTTGCCTTCTTGATTGAATGATTTTCAAGTCATGTAACTTAAAACTTCTGTAACTAGGGTTATAATTCAAAACCTCTTTATAAGAGGGTATAGGATAGTCTTTTTCCCAGTTGAATTCAGGCTCCTGTGAAAAATAAATATACATCTTTTCCATTACTGATAGGAGAATCAGTGAGATGTTGGGAGTTCGATTTTTTTTCTCTTTTACATGAATATCTTATGGTGTTTGCTCTATTAAGAAAAAAAAAAAAAAAAAAGTAAGGCAACAGCTTTCATTTTTTGTGGTTAAGCTTGAAATGTTTGTTACTGGTTTAAGAGTAGGTGTTTAATGGAAACCCCAAGACTTGAGCCTTTTGTTTCCATTCACTAAAACTATGGGTACTTTTGTCACGGGTTTGGCACTGGCTAGAAGCAGGTATCCACAAAAAAATCCCCGAAAAACTAATCACTTACTCTCTTCTGCAATGGTTGAGCAGAGGAGGGTGAAAGAACAACTAAAAGGCTCATGGGGTTGAGATAAGGATTAGGAGAAAACACTCTTAAGGGCAAAACAGGCTCAGAAATTAAAAGGTATAAAGAAACTTTTATTAAGGGAATTAAAAGAGGTAATGAGAACTCACATTGACCTTTAGAACACCTTCCCCCCTCCCCAGCCCTGCTTGTCCCTTCACTGACAGCGCAAGGAGACAAAACACGGGGTTTGTAGTCAGTTTGTTACTTCCAAAAATCTTTTCTTCAGTTCGTTCACGGAAAGGACTTTCTTCTGTTATGCGTGGGGGGTCCTTCCCACGAGAGACAGTTCCCTGTGAACTTTCCAAATCTAGTTCTGATTTTTCACAAGTAGCAGTCCTGCCCAACTTGCTGCAACGTGAGTACCTCCCACGGGGGAAGCAGTATTTCCACAACTGGTTTTTGTGGGCCATTTAGTTCGTGGGGTGTACTTTGTAAGGATGAGCTGTATAAAAGCAAGGGTCCTCTGTCTCTGGAAGCGGGGGTTCTCAGTCTCTGTTCAAGATTCTCTCTGGATTACAGCTTTTCAGCATCCACAAGCTCCCGTGTAAGCTGTGGGTGAATTCTGCATCTCCCCACGCACTTCATGAATTACAGGGAGACAATTTGTTGTATTATAACCCTCACCATGGCTTACAGGAGCATCTCCTTCTCCCTCTCCTTCCTTTTCACCGACCTTAGTATCGCCATGTTGTTCTCCTCGTGTGTCTTCACCTGGTCCTTTTTTTCTGACTCGGGCGAGATGGTGTCCGTAGTGGTGTCCGTGATGTCCGTTTGCTCTCATATTCTATCAGCTGTGAAGTGTTTGTGGTGTCCCGCAGCGCTGGAAGGTTCATTCGGCGCGGGGAGCGCACCGGGAATTGCTCGCCATGCCGCTGCTGCGGGTCACGTGGTGCCCTGCTGCAGGTCACGTGGTACCGCTGGCCCCGCCCGGGCCGCGCAGGCTGCGGCTCCGCTCGGCCCCTCCCCTCATGAGGGGCCGAGAGAGAAGAGCCGCTGCCACCTCCTCTGCCCTCCTGCCCGCAGCATGGCTGCCTAAAAGCGGCTACGCAAGTCAAGCTCATGGCGAGCCGTGCCGAAATGGCAGCGGCCGTGTGACGCCTCGCCGGTTTTGGCCATGTGGTCCCGACCGTGCGGCTGCTCCCGGCGCCGGAATGGCGGCTGCGTGGCTGTTCATGGTGCCGGGATGGGACCCGGTGGCCCCCTCACCACCCCTCGGGGAGGCAGAAGGAAGAGGAATTGAGTTCACTCTTTCTTTTTAACTATGTCATCACAGGCGTGATGGGCCAGCCAAAATGTCCATCGTCGGAGCCTTTAGGGGTTGACTCTGCTGGACATAGAAATTTCGAGGAGCTTCTCTTTCAGAAACCTCTGTGGCTTCCTCCGCCCCCACTAAAATCAGATTGTGTTAAACTAACATAACTTTTAATGATGGTGTCAAGCTGTAAAGAAATGATTCTATTTTTATGAATCTAGAAGGTGATGCTGACACCAAGACTGCAAAATATTTAAGGATGGGATTCTTTTCTTGTAATTGAAGGTTGCATGAAAAGTCTAATTCAATAGGAGAACCTTGCCCCAGGCTATTCTTGGCCTCTGGAGCTGCTTTTTTTAGCAGTGCTACAAATTGAATCACCGGCTGCCAGTATCATTTAAAGCAAGTGAGGCTCAATTACATTCTGAGTCAGATGTACCTGAATTAACCTGCTTTTTAGCAACAGTTGTGTGACCTCTCCTGCTGCTACTTAAAGACTTTAAACGCTGTGTGAATGCTAATTTAACACTGTCTAAAAGTCTTGAGCAGGTTTGTCAGTGCTGAATAGTGTTTGGATTTTTACATCAAATCTGTTGGAGGTGTGGAGAAAATCTTGTATAATGTGTTGACTAGCTAATTTTTTATTTATGCAGTTGTTAACAAGAGAGCTGAAGTTCTCCAGGCTCGTTGCCATTTCTGCCTCTTGACCTTGAATAACTCCAGAGCTGTAGTGTAGATTAGGTTGTGTTATTAAAACACAATTGCAGTCTCTGTCATAAAAACAGGTAGAATAAGATAAAGAACATAAGTTTGACAGATGAGTAATATTCCTGATGTTATTGCAAGTGAAGCTATTACAGGACTCAGCAAAGAAGTTTATCTGGTTTGGGCCCTGTAAGCTATTTTTGTATTAACTATGGTAGCATTTACAATTGCTTCCTGATTTGCAACTAGGTTCTAGGGGTGGGAAGGCAATGTGAGTTAAGGACTGCTAGAGCATTTTCTGGACAGTACTTTGCTCAGTGCTGTAGCTGCAGTGAGCTGAAAGGATGACTTTGACTGTGTTTTGCGTAACTTGCACCATTAAACATTGCTTAAATCTAGCGTTGTTTTTGAAATCGGATAATTTTGGTGTGGATTTAGTATAAAGTAGTAATTCCACAAATTATTGCTCACATTCCTTATTCCATTTCACCTACTCTGATAATTCCAGCTTGTTAGTGTAGTCATCCTTATTGTTAGGATTGCTGAAGAACATTTAGGTAGCTAGTTAAAATTTAGTCAATACTTTCAAGATGGCTTCCATTAATGAAGAAATACGTAAAAAGCCTGTGTTGCCCTGGTTGTGCTCAAATAAACTGCTTATGAAACTAAGAACTTGACAAATTTACTGATGCTAAAAGTGTCTGCCTTCAAGTTCCTTCTGTGCTTCCCACAGTTTTCCCCTTGTTTCCAGGTCTTCTTAACCATTTAACAGGTCTTGAACCTTCAGAAGTGAATGTGAGAAGGAAGAGAATTTAATTTGAATAGGCTTAGGTCCTTAACAGAGATGAAGTATGGGCATGGAGAGTACTTTCTGTGAAGTAGTTTAAACTTGCCCTGCTCTTGGCCTATGCTTGAAAATGTACTGCAAATGATAAATAGGTGAAGTTTCATATCTGTCTTCCTTGGTTGTAGAATGCAAATATGAGTTTGGATTCTTGGATCCTCATAATGCTAAGGTGGTTAACACAGTTTATTTGGAGGGATTACATTCTGCTGCTGCTGGGCTAAATCTCATTTGAAGTATCGTGCTTGTAGGTAGTGGCTGGGATTTGCTCTTTGTTTACAGCTTGGGCATTTTCAGATAATCAGAGTAGATCAGGTTGGAAGGGACCACAGTGGGTCATCGGGTCCCACCTCCCTGCTCAAGCAGGGTCACCCCAGAGCGCATGGCACAGGATTGTGTCCAGACAGGTCTGGAATATCCCCAGAGAGAGAGACTTCTCTGTTCCAGTGCTCTGTCACTGCACAGGAAA